>SJVG01000632.1:0-19958 GCA_034774675.1 Scedosporium minutisporum
CCTATTATTAAGTATTTATTAATAAGTTTCTTAAACTAACCTAGTAATATATTTTTAATTATATATATATTAGTAAAAACTAAAACTTATATTTATTTATAAGTTTGTATTAAAGTTAGAGCTAGTAAAAAGTAAGATTATATCTTACTTAGTAAAAAGAAAAAAAGATTAGAGTTTAGATTATTTACTAAGTAAAAAAAGTAAGGATATAGAAAGACTTTAAAATATAGGGTAAAGGGAGATTTGGAGGTGGGCCTGGGTGATATTAGCTTTTAAGTAAGTTGAGAGCTTATTTTCCCTGCCTAGCCCATGAGGCAAGATATAAGCTTAATTTTCACGTAGGTCTTGATTCTAGTGTGAATCGACAAATGGACTGCAGGCGCAACACATGAAGCTGTAAACAGCACGGCTAGGTATTCTAAGGGCACACTGCTCCCCTGTATCGACATTCGCAAGTAAGCAGCCAGGTCATTAACAGGTGCCGCCACAAACATCGCCATCCCGAGGTTGGGCAGGTTGCTGCAATGTAACCCTGAAATGGCATTGAAAGCAGGGGCGGCCCGAATTGATCCGCATTTGCCCTAGCTTTTCGGCTAGCCATATTGGTCTACAGCTTTATCAGCCTTTGCGAAGTCTCATCCATGCACCGGGCCGCTGATAAATGTCGTCTCTAATACGCCCGTTCCCCGCACCGAGCCAAGCCGTTCACTTGGCTGCGAAAGAAAGGCGGAGCTGGAATCTGTGTCAAGCCTTCGTGAAGACAGAGTCAAATCACTCCAAGGAACCAACATGCCTTTCTTAGCTGATATAAATGACCGAGCAACCCATCCTGGGCCTTTAGTTTTGAAATTATCCCCAGTTTTGGTCCTACAATACCAACCTTGGACTTTTCAGTGCGAAGACAATCATGTGCAAGTTCACGAGCTATATTGTGATGTATAAGAAGTGCAAAAAGGACCCCTCGCGTCGAGACCACACGCACTATGGCGGAACGGTGCGGAGACCCGATGAGCGGCTTCCTTTGCCCAAATGCCGTGGTGGATAACAGTCCGATATTCGGCTCAGTGTCCAAGGGCGGTGACTGTCCCCTATGCCCTAAGGAGTAGCGAGTATGTGTCTACCCTATCCTCATGTTAATGCCGTGTTGCGTTTGTCTATTAACTGCGAAAATGCCAGAAATTCCGTGACTTAGCCAGAATGCAAAGAGCGTGCTCTACCAAGTAGAGACTGACCCAGTTTGGTATGAGCCCTGTGCGGAAGAGTCTTTGTTGGAATTGCAGGCACGCAGAGCGGAATCAATTTGTATAGCTAGTTGATATTTTATGGTTGTAATTTATCTACCGATCCTATTTCATGACAACGACAAAACCTTCCCGCTCACTGTAGCACCAGTATCCTCATTAACAGGGTGCGGACAGGTCCTTATGAGTTCCTGAAGTAGTAGTGCTATGTCGTCCGCCGTCTCATATTCCTCCTTCCAACAGCTCGAAACAATGTTCCCTGCAGCTACACAATCCAGAGGAGGGAATTTGTCATGCGCGTAGAGCTTCTCAATGTTACGATCCTAACACTGAGGTCCGGTTGATCGATGGAATATAGTAGTGTAAGGGTCGTGGGTGCCTGTTTAAGAAGTAAGTGAGGCAGTCGATCAGTATTCACAAGATGTAGGTATGAGGTGCGTATTCAAGTGTAGGGGTGTAGTTGTACTTGAATTAACTACTGGAGAGCCTTGGAAGACAACTGGATACATGGGGGTTTCCTTGGTTTATATATTCGTTCCCTTCCCAAGCTCTCCCTTGGGACCGATCCCGTAGTATCGTCGGTCCCCTTGTGGACCGACCGTGTTCTGTAGTCGGTCCCAGGCTCCTTATTCTTATTGGTCCGTGGCTTCCGTAGTTTATCCATTTCTGCCGTGTCCCACCGCCTTGGGCCTTCTTAAGCGGCCGGCCCGTGACACTCAACTTCTATTTCCTCTAATTCTTAATATGGCCTCTGCCAGGCCATAATCTCATAGATAGCCGAACCCAAGGCGAAAAGCTCCCTTTTCTTAGCAGGGCGATCGTCAAAATCTCGTCCTCGGCAAGGCAACTCGTATTGTGATTCCTCGTAAACCGTTTCTTTGAAGTTGTGACCTTCAATTAGGGACGTGTTGAAATCTCCGATCTTAACTCGGAACCCTTCGAAGAGGAAAAAACTACGACAGCTCAAGTCCAAGTGTCGTACGTTGCGAGAGTGGATATACGCGACGCCTCTTGCGATATCCAGAGCCATTTGGAGGCGGTCTTGGACAGGAAGTGGATCAGCATGGCCCTCGATGAACTGCCGTACATTACCGAGAGGAGCCAACTCCAAGAGAAGTGAGTGTATTCCAGGATGGATTTCCTCAAGCCTATAGTACTTCAAAATCTGCGGGTGCTTCCCTAGATGGCTGTAGATTAGATCCTCCCGAGCAAGTGTGTCCTCACAAGCTCTGGCATAGGCAGCGCGTTGTTTGCCGCCTTCCACACTTCATAACCTTTCAAGACAGTCTCGTTATCGGTGGTAGATGCGAAGCAGGTCGCTCCCATGCCGATTATGGAATACCAGGAAACATGACCCGGTATAGCGGAGTATTTTGTATTGCGGGAACTTCGACGCGTTCTGCCAAACTCCTAGCATCGGAAATCTCGGTATCGAAAATCTCAACATTGGACAGCACGGAGGACATTGCGATTTATGCCTTTGGGATACTGAACAAGGTGAGTGTTAGAGGCTCCGTCATCGAGGTGGTGGACCTGAATAATATGCGAATGGGATCAAGCGATTGGGTAAGCGTCGGCCTTATTATTGCTGTACTGACGAGAATTTAAAGCATCGTTAGCCGCCGCTGAGCGAAGAATGGAACCGTACCCTTTTCTTGAGGCTCTCTCGGGCACAAATCACTGAAATGGAGATTTGTAAATCGGATCCGAGCTGTCCCCCTAAAAGACATACCTCGGTCTTGACACAGCTTCTCAACACTCCCGACTTGATTCTGTTCCATGATGACTGAACGACTGAATTTAAGCCAAATTAGGAGGGCAATAAGAAATATATAGTCCTCCAAGGAGAGCCTTGTCCCCCTGGACCTCCAGTTCTAATCACTACTAAGGCAGAGGTTCACAAAATACATTCCATCCATTATCCTAGATTCCAGTGACCATATGCATTCGGATTATGTAAAATTAGAATGATATCCCTGCAAATACAGTTTGCCTGAAAAATCAGGGCCCAAATTATTGTGTGAGATATAGATCTCAAGTGAGGAGGGAGCCCCACTGGGAAAGCTCGCGAGCCACTGGTGGGAGTGTGCATTCTGCTTCTTGTCTTGCTCTTTCATCAGAGCAGCTCATTGTTAAGGCCATTTTCTGAGTCTCTTGCTCAGAAATAGAGGCTTTGTTGTATTTGAGCTCCCTCAACTCACAACCACTAGTGGCTCGCTCTGTGCGTAAATAACACGGCTATATGGCATTAGCTCTATATTGTGGTAAAAGAAAGAAAGAAAGAAAAAGAAAACATACAAATAAATATATGCGTGAATATTAGGATTAGTTAGCTCTTTACACAGCTGAACCAGGTACAACTGCGCCTCTTCATAGGTATACTATTGTGCCCATTAGTAATTTAGTCATTTGCATAATAATAATAATAAGTCTATCTTGGAGTAAGAAAGCTTACATCTAGCATAGTGGTCAGTCCGCGGATAGAGAATCCCTCAATGGCTTGTAGCAGAAACATTCGGTTCCAAGCACCCCACTGTTTGAGCACTGGATCGCGCGGCCACGTGCCAATAGGAAGCTTGACGTTGTGCTCTTGGATGTTGTTGAAGCCTGCCTCGCGGATGGCCGCCGGCGCTTCCTCGCTTGTCATGAACGATTTGCCCGTCTTTTCACCCAGTTTAGTAAAAATGGAGTACCACTCGCGTGCGGCCGAGTTGGGCTTCACGGTGCCGTCATCCGACTCCACGAGCCCGGAGGCTTGCGCATGCTCAAACCAGCCGCCCAGTTTAAGGTGCCTGGGGGTATTAGTGTTGATGTTTGGGTAGGTGATTTTTTGCAAGTTGAGTACCCACTGCTTGACTTTCTTGGCAAACTGAACAAAGTCTGGCACACAATCCGGTGTGCTGCGCATAAAGATTAGATCAAACTTGTTTTCTGGAAATGTCCACTCCTGGTTCATATCGTCAATCTCGAAGCGGCAGTTGGGCGGCACAAATGCCGGTTGAATTGGCGAGAGATCGATGCCCGTGACTTCTGCGGATAGTAATTCGTCGGCGACGTCACTGAACAGCTAATGGATACTGTAACTTGCAAATATGCATGCGTGCATATTTGATATATTAGGGTTAAGGTGTCCAACATACATGCACCATGTGCCGGCTCCGCAGCCTAAGTCCAGATTAGCCTGTGCATCGTCAGGAATGGGAGACAGGAACAGCTTGCCGCCCAAGACACGGCGGTACATCTCGTGCCTAGAACTGTAAGTATTAAAGGAAGACGAAAGGGGGAACAAAGACTAAGAACTCTAGACCTACCGAAGAGCCTCGGCGTCTTGTTGTATGTCATCATTGGGAGCCCTGGATAGTGACCCAGTGAGCCGCCGTTTCGCCGTGGATTTGTGGCCAGATACCGAACGCAGAGAAGATGAAAGAAGACGTACCAATACTCTCCGTCTTTGAATGCATGGTACCGTCGTCCGTGCTCCCACTTGTATCGCATGATTGATGACCGCAGCGATTCCGTTTCGCTCTGTACTATTCTAGCAACATTTATGTTAGAGTTTCGCGTTGACCACACTATTATTCTCCGCCATCCTCGATAACCGAGATTGGGAAACGTTGCATACGCTTCAGAATACGTAGATTCTACTTCATCAGTGTCCTACTCGTCGATGGGCGAATGAAGGACGGTTAGCGGCCAGCAACGACAGGAGCAAAAGGGAAGAAATACCAGATAATGTATACATACAATTTCAATGATGTGCTGCGGTCCGGGGGCTTCGACGCCGGGAAGCAGCTCGCCTGGCAGAAGACCGCCCGGCGATGATGATTTTGATTTGGATGGTGAAGTTGATTTGCTAGCGCCCACGCTAGCGGAGGACTTGCGAGTAGTGGCCGCGTTTTCCTCGGCCGGTCCGGCTTTGTGGGGCGACGACATGCTTGAGTTTGCTTTTCGTATCGTCTTGGTTGTTCCTAATGATTTTGCGCGATGCTTTTTTCTTCTTCGGCGGGCTGTCTCATGATGATGCAGTTAAGTTTGAATAATTCCCCCCCCCCCAAAAGAGCGGTCTAGGGAGATGGGGAAAAAAAAAGCCCATGCTCCTTCCCCTCTCAGTCGCTCTTCATCCCTGGCTGGCGCACCCAATCGTGTACCGATGTACCGAGGTATGGGTGCTGTGATTAACAGCCCCCTGCTTCTTGTGCAGGAAAGGGCGGGCGTCTTACGTACGATTATGAATACAAGTGTGAGTACGGGATGCAACCCCAACCTTAAAAACGACTAGTCTGTTTATTTTCAGGTGACCTTCGCGGGGCGCCTCTTATAGAACCGTCAATTGGCCCTGTTACACAGTCCTAGGCAGAGCCGCTAAGGTAGCCTAAGAAATACTTCCATCAACTTCTCAAATTGAGGGCTGCCCAACCCCGTAACAGCATCCCACCCGCACGTTGCCTCAAACGCCCTGTCTACGCCGCACCCGAAATTATACCCAGTATCCACATCGCGCATAATCTCCTGCTTGAATGCGTATAGCACCGGATTGACAAACCCCACTGTAGTCTTGTTCGCCAACAGCCGTGCGTTGTTCACTCTGGCTAGCATTGATGCGAATACGGGCGCCGAGGCTGAGGTGCCTGTAATACGACGGAGACCGCCGTTGGTCTGCACCAAGAACTCGTGCGCTCTAAGGGAGACATCTGGGTAGCCACGGCCTTTCGGATTGTAGTAGCCTGATGCTGCGAGGTCGCCAAGGTGGGTGTTGTTTGTGAGATAGTCGGCGATGTGAGGGGCTTGGAAAGACAGTGCGTCGAATATGGTGCTGAATCCCCCCCCCGAGCTGGCGATGGCCCCAGAGACATTAGCGAAGAGCGCGGTCTCAGGTGGGAACCACGGCTCCGAGGCATTCCACGTCGCATTAGTCTCCGAGAGCTGTGTACCACCGACGCAGGTAACGTATGGGCAGGAGCAAGGGAAAAGCACACTGAAATGCCCGTCGCCCTGTTGCAGGCCGCCCGTCGCCGGGTTGCGACATTGACCGAGCTGGTCTGTGGTTCCAGTATCGCCTGACGCGGCAACAACGGTGATACCTTGCAGGGTAAGCATCATGTACTCCTGACACTGTCTCTCAAGGTACTCCTGTGGGAAAGAGGCTTCGTTCCAGCCGTAGGAGACACTGATGACCCTTGGCGGCGTATAGACTCCGCAATCGGATGCATTGTATCCTCCTGGAAGCGGATCGGGATAAACAGGGTCGTATTGCGGATTCAGACCTGTCTCACAGTACTCGCGTGAGAAGGCCGCAAGCATCGTGTTGAGGTTGCCACCGATTAATCTGTCCCCGACCTTGGCAAATGGCAAATGTTAGCACCACGGTCTTTTCTCCAGTGGGTCTCATGGGCAATGCCATGTTACTAAATTCGTCTATACGCGAAGCAAACAAAGTATGGCAGGTCTTACCTGAATGTTGGTCACGGGTTGCGGATATGTTAGGGCCATCGTGTACTCGTGGTCCAGATTGGCTTCCAGGTTGAACAGCCAACTTAAATTCGTTGTCAGACGATATCCTCCATTTATCTCGAGCACCTCTGGTCGCTGTCCCACGATCTCCGGCTGAAATCTCGAGAAAAACACGTCCAGGTCAGCGGGAAGCCAGGTCGCCATGGACGGAAGGAACACTCCAAATGATGAGTTTGGATGGATAGGCTCTGCAGGGTTGAGTTTTGGGAAGCCATACAGGTGGCGGAGGCAATCTGGGGTGGCCCAATCGTGGCAGTTGACTGGAAGGGCGGATGAGTTGGATTGCCCGTTTGACAGCAACGCTGCAGCCCGGGACTTGGGTCTTACCATAGACCCTGTGACATACCCAGCAGCGGACCGCTGACCAGAAACTGACCTACGATAAGACGAAGGTTCCGCAGGTGTGACGAAGTCAACCATGTCAGATATCGATCGGGGTAGATAATAGGTGTCAGCCATCACCCAGGAAGTCTCGTCATTCCCGAATTCAAGTAAATCGGTCTTCAAAAGTGAATTCGCTTGGCTAACGTTGGCTTCGAAGATAATATGACCAAAATCTCGAGATATGCCTGCCATAGCGATACCTGAATCGATGAGCCATTGAACAACCGAGTGTACCGCTTCTTCCGGAGGTGACAACAACTCGTCCACTTCACGAGCTGTTAGCCATTGACCATATGTGCTCGATTCAGGATCTGAGAGGCTTCTCAGTATGCGTTCTGCATGGGACACCTGCTCGGATGGAGTTTTTAAGGTAACATCTAAGTGAAGAATTCGGTCCGCGTGTGGCTTATGGGGCGGTCCATGGGGATATGAAGTAAGTATGGAGTTGGCTGTGTGAGTAACCAAGGATTCTGATGATCCAGCGGTAGAGTACGATGTTAAGGCAAGCCATGACAATGAGAGTAAAGGGATGACAATGGTGAACTTCATGGTAGCTTGCTCTATGATACCTTGAACTTCGTAGGAAGATGGGAATAGAGAGAAGGAGGGAAATGGTTGAGCGGACAAGCGATTGGTTGGCAGGCCGATTGGTGGACGCACGTTTCGAATGGAGTCGGACCAGAGCGCAGGCCAGGAGCTTTATTGCCCGGATTCTCGCAACACGGAGAGCTTGATTTAACTCAGAAAGAAATTATATGATATACTATACAAGCTAGCCTGTATTGTGTAATGCACTACAATACACTACACAAGCCAGCTCACACCATGTGATGCATGATACAAGCCAGCAAGCTCAAATTATATGATTATATGATACACCATACAAGCCAGCGTATATTGTGTAATGCACCACAATACACTACACAAACCAGCTCACACCATGTGATGTATGATATAAGCTAGCCAGCTCACATATCTCACCGTCAAAAGGGCTGGTGCTATACGACGCGCACGACGGCAGTCACCTCTTTTCCAATCATATGACTGAAGTGTATCCTATAGGTTACGTTGCACTCCCGCCCCTACGCCTCGATTTGTTCCGCAAATGCTACCCCACGATGGGTGCAGGGGGATCTATCATCAAGCTCTTGTACTATCCGACGTGGGCTGCATCCCGTCATCAGTAACAATACGGTCAATTCTCTATCTCTGAAGTCCTACAAAAAGCACACCGGTTCAAAAAGAGGCACTATTAATGCGTACGCAAATGGGCAATATGCAGGATTACTGTCTCTGTGCGTGCCTAACGAGAAACGTTGCTGCTATGTAGTGTACACGGATAACAGACCATGGGAAATACTACTATTATCCGTCTAGGAGTTGAACGAAAACACGGGATCCAATCTACTCGACCAATCTATATCAAGTGATGTTTTTCGTGGAATGCCAAATGATCAAGCCTTCGAAGACGAACTCGGAGAACAGATGCTTGGACTTCCTGGTCGGTTCTATAGGATAGAAATGTTTACTCTAACGTGCTGAAAGGAATATAAAAATCATCGATGTCTATCTCATCATCCAAACCGTTCGGCTCTATCCTGACAATCTCTCTTCCAGCACCCGAACTAGCTCATCTCGGAAAAAAAAATTGTCTTTACTCTTCCATCATTATCCAATACTTCCAACATGCACGTATCCGCGATTATTGCCGTGGCTTTCTTGGGCACTGCCCTTGCCATTCCCGTTCAGGAATCATCAGCTACAGATATCAAGGAGAAAAGAGTGAGTTTACAGCCGTTTTCGCAACTGACCCTTTACCATAGTGTTTGAATCTCACATACTTGGAAACCGCATGGCTAATGTTATCCTAGGGCTTCACCCCTGTGAGTTGCCGTTGTCTTGGGTTCCGATAGACAGCTTGTTACTAATGTACCCGTCTAGGAGGCCTGTACTGGATTGTGCGCTGGACCTTGTGCTGCGAATGCCCTTTTTTGTTTTACCTGCACTACTATCTGTAACGGTTTGACCGAAGATGGCGGCGAAGTTGACCCTGAGACCATTGTCAACGCTTTGAACATTGCGACCTCTGGTGTCGAGGTTTGAAGGGATCGTTGTAGGTCTAGCGGAAAAGTGCGAGATGGGATATCTGAGGATGTTTGAGGAGTGGTGGATGATATTTTGAGCCAGAGGAACGACACATAGCAATCTTGGACGTAGTTCTCATGTCCATATCGATGTCTGTACGCCCGCCGTGGCTTCAATACTAGTTGGCCTATATTTTCTACAGAAGGTGTTTTCTGTATAAATGCCCCAAAGGATGCATGCACCCGCCAGTACTATTCAGCACGCCTCCTATCCCAGCCAGTCTCGGCCCGCCTGTACCTCCTGCCTAACCTCCGGGATCTCAACGATGCCGCCTACTCCCTGGGCAGCCATAGGAACAAGTGTGTCGGACACTTCATTAAGCTCCCTCGCTGGGCTAACACTGTGGTGAGCACTTTCTTCAGACAACCGACCCTGCCTCCCCAAACCTTGACAGAGCTGGCCCTCTCTACACTCAAGGAGTCCTTTGCCCACTTGCAGGCGGACTACCCGAACATCCAGCCATACTCTGAGACCCAGGTGTACTACTGGCTCCGTTACTATGGCATTCCTTCGCTGCCAGACGGCCAGGATATCCCCCACAAAGCTTCCGTATGGGAGCCTCGTACTTTTGGCCAAACAATAGCCCGGGGCCACACTTGTTACGATCCTAACACGAGTTGGCGGTATCAGGTGGATACAACTGGTGACAGGGTCGAAGTGGTTGTCTGTTAATGGACAAGTGAGGCAGTCGATCAGTATTCTCAAGATAACAATGAGAAGTGCGTATTCAAGTGTAGGGGTGTAGTTGTACTTGAATTGACTAGTGGAGAGTCTTGGAAGATAATCTAGATATATGGAGGTTTCCTTAGCTTATATATGCGTCCTTCCTTCCAAGCTCTCCCCTGGACCGATCCCCCTGGGTGGTCGGCCCCTTCGTGGACCGACTGCGTTCTATAGTCGGTCCTTTCTTGGACCGCCGGGACCGCTCGGTCGGTCCTGTCGGTCCCAGGCCCTTGCGTCTTATTGGTCCGCGGCTTCCCGTAGTTTATCCTTTTCTACCGTGGTTCACCGCCTTGGGCCTTCTTAAGCGGCCGGCTCGTGACAACACTGATCCGTAGGCTTGGTGCGCCCTCTACTCGCCAGAGTGGTGAACTCGGAGGAGGCCAGGGCTAGGTTTGTTGAGCCAGACCTCGACGGCACGCGCAAGAGCTCCGTCTGGGGCTCTGGATGGCCAGACGGTGGCACTGGCTTCGTCGCGGGCCCTAAAGTTACAATAAAAGCGTCATCCTAAACCCCCCACACTTGGAATCAAAGCAGACCCTCCAGATCTGTTTTACTGACCACTATTTAATATGAAACTTCGTCCTTTCTTCTATTGCTCGCTCTTCTACCTTAGTATTCTTTGTCGATGTAGTTTTCAACTGCACCTTGTAATTCGGACTGGTCAAGCCCCTCCCACCTAGGCATGGGGAACCCGGGTTGGTCACCCCTGCTGAAAAACGCGGGATAAAGTACGGCGCTCGGCCAAATTTCTCGTCCGGGAGCCTCTATGCCCCAGCGTCGGAATACTAGATTGGCCTTCCTCTAAATTTGTTCGACTGTGGGAGCTGCTGTGCAGCAGTCATCCCCATATATCAGAATCAGAACCTGTATCCTCATGTTTCAAGAGACATGGTTCACCATCGATTTGTTTGAAGCCCAACTCTTCCATCTTGCTTGCGATGTGAGGGAAAATATCTCACCCTGGCGTCTTTTCATTACCCTCCATCTGCCCTCCTCACTCGCCTCCCCCGGCCATCAAGTTTGTCACGTGGTTACTGCGGCCCCACTTTTGGTAGGAAGTTCAACCAGCGTTGAGCTCTTCATTGATTCCCCTTCGCTGTTGGGCTCCGGCACTTCTGAAAAATAGACAGGCATCTAATGTTCTAGCCCCGACGAGCCTTTTGTTGAGAATTTCCTACTACGCCAGACAAGACTCAGTTACGTTACTAGGCACCGATATCCAACATGTGTCTTATCATCCATCTCGTCGCCCCAGTCTTTGGCCACAGCCACGAGGTAGCTGATGGACTATCTACTAGGTAGGAACTTGGCTAGGAAGTGTTTATAAATTAAGAAACTTACATGCCTCCGAGTATTATGAGGACATCACTATACTAATTGACCCGGCCTAGGTCACGCAACGGCAACCCTGCCCATTAGTTAAGCATCGACCACAAAAGGTTTTCGTCATTGGTAGCGGGAGTGTTCATTCAAAAGATGCTAAAGCCTGCTATATATACAAGGATGAGCCCAGGGCAGCCTAAAGAGACAGACGAAGACGGGAGGTGAATAATGAGCAGGAGGTATTGGAAAGTATTCTTCCAACTCCTGGGCCGGGAAGGGAGTGAGTTCGAAACCACCTACGACCGGACAACATGGGTCGAACTGTTGGCTTAAGCACGGGACAAGGCCAAGGCCCCAATATTGCCTTGCGTTTCTTCCCCTGGTTCAAACCACCAACTTTCTTGACTCTGAAACAGCTTTTGGGTTGGTCTAAGCAGTTAGAAGTGATCCTGTGTGGGGCTGCGCCGCATGTGGAGGCAAGGAGGGAATTCAGAGAAGGCTGAGCTCGAGAAGTCCCTTCTCAATGAATGAAATAACTAGTGTCTAAGGGCTGCCCAGGATTCATCGTCAGGTCATAATCCAAAGCCATACCCCCATCGTGCATCGCGTAGGGTGCGAAGTCGGATCGCTCGCCATGCTGGCCCCAATACACAGCATCCATATCCCACAAGCCCTGTTGGTCCAGTATGTTCACCATACCCATGCCGTCTGGCTCTATTCCGATAGGTGACATGTGAAGATCCGTATCTGTTGCTAGAGGGCTGCGTTCGGCGCCTTGGGTGAGGAGAGCGCCTTCGTTCTTTAAAAGTGCTGGCTGACGGGATGCGTCGTACATACGCCAAACTACCTCTCGACTACGACGGGCTGCCAGAGACCAGTCCTCCATGGCGTCGAGAAGTTCAAGGATTGTTTCGATCTGTTTCTGCCACTCGGCAACGCGAGGACTGTTGGGCTGCCAGAATATGCTGACCAGAGGAATCATCGCCGCTTGGTAAAGGAACCAAACTGCATTCCAACCAGACATCTGGTTTCTCGTCCACTCTCGCGCAATATCTTCGATTGTCTGGCACGCAAGGTCCCGGCATGTTTCGATGGCGGCAATATCTTCCTCGCAGACATGAAGCGAGAGTCCATTGCTGGCAAGCGTAAGGAGGACGGGTCGATGAAGAAGCATCCGAAGATTCTGGTATCTCCATTTCATGATGCATCTCGCGATATACAGCGGTTCGGCGCAGGGGTCGGTTGTCCGAAGTAGCCACGGCAGCCCGTTGTACCAGTTGATGAGCTGATTATCCAAATTGCATCGATCGTCCGGGGGTAATAGTGGAGAAATGGCCAGCAGATCCTGTATTTGGGTCGCGATTTTACAGAATTTTATGTTCTCAATCAAGGGCAAGATACCCGCGTGCTGGGCCGAATCCCGCTGCTAGAATACGCGGCTTGTTAGCTTTCCAACTCGCCCGGATCGCGCAGACTACGATCAAGGTGTGAAAGGTAGTCTCTCGAGGTGGAGTTAGGAAGATATTGGAACTCACTTGGCTAATGCCAAACTCCGGCGGCTGGATATTGATGGCTGGCCCAAATCTACCGAACGACGGTCGCCCCATAGTGGTGGTCGCCCATGTGTCAAGGCAGAAGAGACTCCACCACGTTCTCCTTCTCGACTCGGCTGCCGCAAGGTCGCTAGTTCCCTGTGCCAGACTCTCTCTGTGGAGACCGAGAGCACTCGCCATTCGGATCGTGGCTCCAAGCACTGCGTTGGCCATGTTTGGGCGGTTGATGTAATGCAGATAGTAGCCCCCGATAAGAGCCAGGGCCTGGACGGTTTCTAAATGGCTGCTGCCGAAAGCATCCATGGGAAGGTGCTCCATGGCGCGGTTGTAGTAGTTGATGTGGGTGAAGTCATTTGATTTCATAGCAACAATGCTCCCCATCGCAAACACCATGTTGAGGAGCGCAAGCCAAGGTGCGTCAAACCGTTGGCCTTCGAGGTAGTCCGCACGGAAAGCCGCCTCGTCAAGCATCGGAACGAAGACGTGAATGCGCTTGAAGTAGGCATCGATCAACGTCTGCCCTTTCCATGACCATGGCACCCGCTGACTATCCTTTGGGGCACCGGTCTTTTGTCGAATTACGGGGTAATTGTTCGCTATTTCGACATTGTTGAGTGGTGTTGTGAGCGCCGTCCTGAGACCCGGCTGGACCCTAAGCATTACCATCAACGCCGCCTTGATGGAGGAGGCGCCAAGGTAGGATGACTGGCGGTCTACCGATAGTGAGAGTGCGTTGACATCGTCGGCCTCGACAGGAATCGGATCCCTTCCCCGCCTCTCCTCATCCCATTCAGTATCTCTAGACGGTATCTGCTCTAGGCTGGAAATTCCGGGCGACTCTAGATCAGAAAGTGCCGATGTGTTCAGAGGAGGCGATGGAAGGGCCGTCGCGGTCGGATGGGCAGCGGGGCGTTCAAGAAGGCTGAGAAGCTCTTGTTTGGAGAGAGGAAGCAGGGCGTGCGCTTCGTGTCCGGGGAAAAGGCGCTTTAGAATGGATCGACACTCCTCTAGAGACTGGGAGAGGGCCTCGAGGGTCCTAACGCATATGTCAAAAGCTACGCTCGTGTCATGGCAATATTGACTTTCGAGGAACCTGAGGGCAGGACTGACTTTCTCGAAGGTATTACCCGCTGACGATGCTTGTCATAGAAGCAGCGTTTCGGAGCGCGGCTCGATAGGCACTGCCCGCAGGGTTGTTGCCCATCACAACGTCTGCAAAGTAAGGTATTAGCAACTCCATGACGTCAGAACACAATGCGGGCCGGGGGATGATTCACATCTTGCGCCTCTTGCATTCCGCACAGGCGTGGGGGGTTGTGATCCTCTTGGAAGCTGTTGCGCCACTCGGCTTGCCTCTGTCTTGCGAGTCTAAGGATGGCTTGCGTGGCGTTACGCCCTGGACTGTGCCACGACTTGCCCGTTAGTTACTGGATCCACTCGCCACGTCGTGGCACAACTTGACCAACAGACCAAATTGGCTTACATGTGTGGAACATGCCGCCACCTTGTGCGGGGTTAAGCATCGAAGGCGCCATCATCCCGTGTAAGACGAGGTTCGCGTGTGACAAAAGGAACGGACTGGTCGAATTGGTGTGATCAGCAACAGACTCGGGAAATGTCACGACCCACGTATTCGCGAGGACGATTGAGGGCGATTAGTTGAGGGACCGGATTGAATTGCTGGCTCCAACATGGGGGCAATGGACACGCGCTTATATATCTCTGTACTCGGTAGGCATCTTCGGGTTCGTTAATACACCACGACGGGATTTGTGACCCGACGGCTCAGCAAGCGGCAGGGCAGACTTTGGGGATCCATGCATTCATTGCATTGCTATGGGGTACATCGTTCAACGCCGTCGGGTTGCGGGACAAGGTCCGGTTCGGACGTGGAATAATGTGGAGAACTATAGGTTGATTGGCGGTCGTGTGGTCGCATTCGATGGCAGCGTCCTATGCGCCATAAGAGGATAGATTACAAAGTAATAAAGCGTCTTAGATTGATCCTCCACGGATGATCGATCCATGTCTCGCTCCTCAATGGTCCAAGTTACATCGTTCGCAGTGTTTTTCGGGCTGTATCGAGGTACAGTGTACACTCAAGTCCCTTCCCCGCTGACACGATTCTTGGGTGGTCGCTAATTCAATCGATCATCTCCTCCTTCGTATGGGATGTATTGATCAATGATCAATTGTTTCTGACAACGAAGTAGACCCATCTGCAGAGTACACTATGTACATACTCCCACTCCCTACTCACTAGTGACCTAACGGAGATCGGAAATCAGGTTGGCCTGGCCAATTGATCGAGATGCCCTAATACCGAGAGGGTTGATTGATGACATCCAAACGAGCGCGAGGTAGGAATGTACGAGTAGTTGGAGTAACCGTCAATGTTAAAACCAACTATCAACAAAACCATCCGACATCAATTGATCCTTAACGGTGTGCTCGCTCGCCCATACCTCCTAACCCATTCATTCACTCTACTCCGAACTCAGCCAATCAATTCTGTAAAGCGAGGCATGATGCAAATTTCTAGTAAATCATCATGCAGCTGGCTTGAGAAACGAACAGTGGACACACTGGTGCACCAGGTTAATTTATTCCATATTAACAGAATGCTGGTAATGCCGTCCCAGAGTATGGTAGGACTTGGAACCACTCTTGACATTTGATCACCCCAGATTGAACTTTGCCCACTTGCCACCTGTCGTCCAGGGGCACCCGGAACCATTCCATCAATCTAGTTTATGATGCTCGCCGCCTGCTTGGACTTAGGCATTTGATGGGGCTCGCCGAAACGCAATAGCATTGTCTTGTACTAAATTGAAGGGGGAAAAAACCTCACGACACCAAATCAATCAATCGAAAGGGCACCGGCGGTTGTAAAAAAGCCTTGCCCAAGGATTCCGCATGAATGGAAGAATCGTGGCTCTTTACGTGTTATTGTTAAGTGTTATTGTTGAGGTGAAGGGAGCCAGTCACACCATCATTTAATGCCACAGTCATAGTCACGACCGATTTCATGGGACAACAGACAAATTTCATTGATCGTGTGGGGAGAGGAGCCTAGCTGAAATGTTGGGTTGACTCGTCCAAGCTCATGAGACCTTGCGAGGCACTGATACACTCTTAGCAAGGAAGTCTTCTTAGGTCCCGGTGATGGTGAAGCAATGTGTGGCTATTCTCGGAAGCCGCCTGGTGCTTCGACGTTCCTCTCCTGAGAGTTCTCTCTTTCATTTACCATCTATTGTAAGTTTACAAGCCACTTCACATCCCCCGCATCGGCCTGTGGTCATGGCAACATTGGACCAGACTAAATTCGGTTCCGCGAGATCGTGAGATACTTTAAACGTCGTAAGAGTCTAGTATACGAAGGCAGAGCAGCAGAAAGGAGGTTCCACGAAAGCGCTCTGTAACTTATCAGGTTGAATTTCTTTCGACCTATCTTGAGCATGGCATCAACAAGGGATCAAATCAATCCTACTCTGCTGGCACACCTCCCTCGGAAGCCTGCCCGCCACGCGAGCGCGGCTGACTGATTCACAACCTGCAAGGTACAGGATGGTTCTGGTGATGGAAACGACCCCACCCCAGCGTGCGCCATGTCACCGCCAGTTGACCCCTCAGAAGTGAGCTTTAAATAACGAAATCCAGACTTTTCTTGCTTTACAAATATAATTTACACCACACGCCTCATCTAGTGCAGGGCTTGGTGGTAGTATTACCATCGGAAAGGGGAAAGTTACGATTAATGGTAGCCCATTGATGCTGGCGCTTTCTCGCATATTGCAATGCTCGGATGACCAAGGCGAGCCGGCCTTGAATTTTCATACAATATATTGATCAATTCTAAAGTTCAGATGACTACTTCGTATGATCACGCAGCGGGTCGGATTTACACCGAACGGAAAAACCCTCGGCTAGAGGAGGTGATGGTGTGTTAGTACTTTATCCCCTCGGAAGACGAGAAACTACTAATATATATCCCAAACAGCCTGGACGGAAACCGAATCAACAACTAAATGAACTCCTGAGCCCCTTCTCCCCTTCCCTCTCTTTTATCACAGGAGTCTAGTAGATCAAGGACAAGTCATGGCCAACGGTTCACTGCTAGTGCATCATCCTTGACAATCCTAGGACTGGTCTTTCTCGGAAGCCAAGCTGATTCTAGCCAGCTTTCTGTGGCCGCGTTGTCCTTCAGCATGCTGCAGGCGAAATGCCACCCCATCATGTCGAGTACTGTTATTATTACCTCGTATATTCTCCTCGACCTGTAGAAGGTCACTTTCACCAATTCAATCGAGAAGCACAGAGAGTTTGATGACATTGATGCAGTGATCGATTCCTCACTTTTACTGGTCGAATCGACTTTGTCGTCCACTGCTGGTTAGAGCTAGCCCACTGCACCCGCCGTCGTGCCGTCGGGACATGTACCGACGTCGCACTGGGATACTTCGCATCGCTGATTTGGTATTAGTGTTTGATTTTGGGGTATTCTCAAAAGGTGCACATCTACAATGCAATACTGTACATAGTAGTTGTACTTTGCACAAAGAAGGGAAGAGCGTGCTGGACATGAGAGCCTTAGTAGCAGTACAGGTACATTCACTCGGCTCCCACCGTACCCCACCCCCGGAAATGCGGCCCTGCCACCACCTCGCCTGGCATTGCGACCGAGTGAGGTCTCGGTTTTCAGTGGCAATAACAATGAGCATTAAACTAATCAGATCAATACGTTCGTATGTGCATGGTGATCATGTAACCGCTGAAATTTGGAGAAGATTCAAACTTCGAAATATGTACTCCTGGAACAAATATCCCTAATACTATTATGGCAAGGATGGCTCTAGAAATAAAAACATCATATTCTATTTTAGAATTTGATTCGAGGCTCAGGCCCTGTCTAATGACCTGGGCGATCAATTATTGCACGCATGAATTTTTTGCAGGGCAGAAGTGCGGTTGCGCCTTCAAAGTAAAAATATCTGACACCGACTGCCGATGCCGTCGAATACACATGTATTGTCGACAGGAACATACTGCTTCGTGATGATCTTGATAATCTCTTGGGCTGCCATGCCGCCGGTGATTGCAGCGATGTTATGGAGTTCGCCACTAGCCCGAGAGACCTCTCGAGCAGCGAGTCGAATGGACTCGTGGATACTTGCCGAGGGTACAGATTTTTCAATATTCGCCAGTATGTCATTCTCACCTGCAACACGACCGTTTGACATGGCGCGAAGGGCGAGATATATGGGGAACAAACTAGTACCCATCCCAGCCTGCTCGGCGATCTCATCGTTGGCAAACTCTTGGTCTATTTGTAGGTAGAAGATGTTGTGAGTAACCTGCTTGGTCGGAGCCGATCTGAGCCAATGGTGCGAGACATACCTGCGATTAGTTGTGTTTGGTCCGAGCCTCGATTTCGGCTGTTGATGAGTCTGATGAATGCCGCATTTCTGCAGAATAACTCGACCTCTTTCATCGTGACTGTGGCATTGGGACAGATAGACTTGACGCTATCCAAGATCTCGACGGCGTCTGCTCGTGCTTTGGCTTTGTATAGGTTCTGTAGCTGAACGTATACGTCGGATTTGGCTTTCATATCCGGAATGCGCCCCGGAAGAGGCAATTGACCGTGCCTATCGTAGAATTCTTTAACGGCACTAGCAATTGCCCAGAAACCAGTGCGCTGATCCACCTGATCAAACTTAGCGACGTCTTCCCCTCCCAATAAAAAAAGTTTGCAGGGAGGAAGGGGGGGCATTTGACTCACGAATGTGTCTTGGGCACGTTCAAACACTTCCTTGAGAGAGGCAGGAAGCTCTGGTTGGGAAATAGCCTTGAGGACGGCAGCGGCAGCCTCTTCGAAATTCTCCTCCCCGCCTTCCGGGTTGCTCGTCCTCATTCCTGCCAATGCCATTTTCCTGAAGGCGCGCTTCTCATCAGGTGTAGAAGGGCTTCTACCGTCATTGTGGTCCCTCCATGCCTTCAGGTAATAAAAGAGGATGGCAATAAAAGGTAAATGGCCGTGCTCGTAGTCGTTGAGTCCATCCACGTCACTCGTAAGATTCTGGCAGAATTCACTGAGCTCCGGCCATGGGCTCAGAAGCCGAAGGTCGTTTATAGCATTCTCATCCGGGTGCGTATCTACGATTGGGAAGATATCCGGGAGCTTCACTTGGAAATACGAGTAAAATCCAGATGAATGAATTGGGATGACGGGAATCTTGTGGGCCTCCGCATATGAATCGACCAAGGCGAGATGATCTGCCTTGATTGGAAAAGTGTAGATGATGGCGGTGAAGGACACGGGTGAAGCGAGGACTGCAGCAAGGTCGACAGCTGTTTGAGATATACCTGTAAGGCATAGCTTTTTGCTTCCGGTGACGACGGCAGGTCGTGGGTTTGATTTGGGATACCAGTCACCTTCGACCTCGGGATTCAGTTCCAACAGCCGCTCTGCGCAGGATTCGGCGCGCAGATGCCCAAGGCAATTCTCATCAAGGAAAAAATTCGAACCAAGATCAGCCTCCGAGACTAGAGCCTCATCAACAATGGTGAAGCGACCGATACCTGAGAAGAATAGTTAGCAGATGAGATTGAGAACTGGGGGTATTTGTGGTATGGACCTGGAAGCACAAGGTTTTTCAATGTCTCTACACCTACAGCCCCAGAGCCAGAGTTAAGGAGAAGGATATGGGCAGATTCAAGTGCATCCTGGCCGCTCGATGCCCAAAGTCTAAGCTGGCGGTCATATTTTCTCTCCTTCTCTGATAGTCCCTGGGGTTGCTCAGCTGAACCTCTCATTTGGGCACCACTCATTTTCTCAGATCGGAGAAGTTTGTGAATTATAAGGCTAGCGATGGAAAAAAAAAAAAAAAAAAAAAAAAAAAAAAAGAAAAAGAAAAGAAAGAAAGAAGAATTGAAAAGGCGTGGGACTTCTGATCAATATAGACATTTGTCGTGGTGGGCGTGGTGTTAGCGTAGCCTAGCTACTACCTTGTGAGACCATCAGCGACGACCACGTAGCGAGAGACGAACGACGACTGAGTGAGTCTGCAAAACAGAA
>SJVG01000633.1:0-22541 GCA_034774675.1 Scedosporium minutisporum
ATCCTCCCCCTCCTCCTCTTCATCCCTCACAAGCAGCGCCGGCACCGACGTCCTCGCCGACACGAGATTCCTCACCGTCCGACTCCTCACATGCCAATCAATCCCCGCCTGCAAAGTCGGAAATCCCGCCGGCCTCGTCGACAGATACGTAATCATGCTCTGGAGCGCATCCATAGCCGACCCCTCTACCACATCCAGCACGGCGAACCCCAAGACGGCATTGCCCAACGTCCCCTGCTTCGCCAGGTTCGTAACCACCGCGCCGCCGAGGGAGTGGCCCACCAGCACGATGGGCGGCAGCTCGGCCCAGTGCATCTTTTCGCGCGCCGCGCGGATCACGTAGAGTAAGTCCGCCGTCAGTGTCTCGAGGCTGAGGTCGAGTGCGGCGCCAGAGGAATCGGTCGTCGAGCCGTGGCCTCGCGCGTCGAGAGATAACATGCCTGCTGAGGGCATGTGTTTGCGGATTTCGGAGGAGAGAACGGCGAAGGAGAGGCCGGAGGAGCCGGCGCCGTGGTGGAAGACGAAGAGGGGGGATTTTCCGCTGGGGGAGTTGAGGTAGGCGTGGTGTGTGATGGTGGAGTCGGGGGCCTTGAGGAAGAGTTCGCGCTCGAAGTAGGTTGTCCAGGGGATTTGGGATAGGTTCTTTCCTCGGTCGACGCTAGGCGGGCTGTTATTGTTAGCTTTCGTGATTTTCGTGATACAGCGCATACACTCGATTTTCCCTTGATTTTCTTCTTCTTTCTCTTTCTCCTCTCCCCCTTCTTGTTGCTTTTCTTATTTTTCTTTTTCTATGGCCATAAAGAGAGGGCTAAAAATGGAAAATCTAGAAACGCTCTGGTTTAAAGAAAGCTGTAATCAACGAAGGGAAAAGAAGGTCATGGGCTGAGTGTTGGTACAATATACAAACATGAGAAAAAGTTATACCTACGCTTGCGGTCTCGCAAACAACCTCTGACTAGGCGACGGGATAACCGTGCCCGTAGAGCTCGCCGAACTCGCCGAGCTCGAATCGTCATCCATCGGCTCCGGCAACTCACCCAGGCCGTCCGCCTCCTCCTCAGCTTCTCCCTCCGACGCCTCGTCGAAGGGCTCTAAGGCGCTGAGCTTGGCCTTCGCCCAGGCCTTTTGCAGATCGCTCATGGCTGGAATGAAATCCCCTTCGTGCCTTGTATGTTTATCGTATTATATGATCAAGAAACACTGATATATCTGGTTTGGTTTCCTGGGTATAGGATGGCGCGCGCTGGGCTTAAGAGATGAGACAAAAGGGGCGTGACGTAGTGGTTTGATGAAGGCGGGGTGCTGATATCGATAAGGTGACACCGTCTGGTGGGGTGAGACTGGGTAGCGCACGGCTGCGTTAACGCTTGATGCTCTATTCGTTTGAAAAGTAAGAAACTGGGAAGTGAACGCGATCTAAATCCTCGTAACTGGTTTGAAGCGCCCGGCTCCCAGGTCGGCGAGCCTTGTGATAAAGTCGAGGTGAAAGTCGAGTTGTGAAGTTGAAGCACTAGGTACGTACTCCCATGTTACTGTGCAATATTTATTTTGCACTGTCCCATACCGAATTTTTCAAACGGCAGGCGCAACCGACAAAGCAGAGTTCTTGAAACATCACCAATTCAAACTTGAATCATTTCTCATTCAGCTTCCCCAATCCTCTGACGGGGCGGACTACGAGACAAATGATCACGTATATAAACTTGTTTAATTATCATCAACTATAGATGTTGAGCATGATTTATTCATCTTGGATGTAAGATCTCTAAGTAGACTCTCAACCATCGTACATCTTCACTTCTTCATAGCGTCATGTCCTGTTGTTCTCGCGCTCTTGGGGGTAACTTATGCATCTATCATACAGGAAACATCCACTCAAGAACGTCTCAGAAGGGGTAAAGGAGAAGGGGAAAAATGATATAGAAATAAGGAAATAAATGAGAGCGTATTGTTGGTCGTGGTGGATCGACGTGACTGGGTTAAAACTGGGGAAAGTAAGGAAAGGAAGTTGTTGGCGATAACGACCAGGGATATATATGGATGCGTGATATGTGTAGGTCCTCGTGTGATAAAATTGAATCAAAAGAAGAGAAAAAAGCGCGTTAAAATGAACGGTCATATGTATACAAGTCACCCTTTATCGAGGTATTATTGACAGGGTTGTCTTTGGGGAATTGTCGGGAACGAGGTCTAGTAGTAGGCCCTTCCATAGCCCTGGTTGTTATAACCAGGCCCATAAGCGTTACCGTACGACTGTTGGCCATACCCGCCCACATTGGGCAACGTAGGCTGCCTCGAATCAAACTGCCCAATAGGCGCGGCATTCCTAATAAGGCCCTCGTGGCTCTGATCGTTGTAGGACAGCGGCGTGTTCGGTGTGATGGGCCTATATGGACTAGTGTAGTCGTTGTTGGGCGAGAGTTGCTGTTGTTGTTGCGGCTTGTTGTATGATGAGTCGTAGCCGAGATATCGCTCGGGAGAGGGCGAACGGGTATAGCCTGACTTCTCGTAGTCTGACTTCTCCACAGCTGAGGCCATGGAAAAGGTCGTCGAGCCCTTGTTGTCGAGCTGCGAGCGGTCGAGGAGGAGGGAGTTGCGGGCGTCGAGAGGGGTGAGGTTGTCCATATCTCGCACCATTTTCTCTGTTCCAGATAGTTAGCAGGGGCTAATGACAACTTGACCCTTGGGTAGTTCAAAATAACTTACCCATCTCCTTTCTCCTCTTGCGGTGAGGGTTCTCCTTGCAGCACTGGTTGATGGCATTCCAAATAATCAAGATCGCCAAGATACCAGTCAGCGCAGACTGAACGGCAATGAGGACGACTCCAGTAATTGTCTGCGTCGTCTGCGCAATGCCAAGCTCCTCGACAAACACCAGGATGCAAACGACAGAGAGAACACGAACGACCTGGATGACGATGTTGATGATGTTGCCGGATCGTCGTTCGTAGGGTCGGCTCCAGAGGAGGAGGATAAGCATGACAGCCTCGACGATGATCTGGGCACTGGTCTGGATCTTACCGTTACCATCGGTGACGGCAAGGAGGGTTCCTTTGACGAACATGTAGACGATGGTGGGGACAAAGATCCACCAGTAGTCCTTCTTGTAGGATTCGTAGAACAAGCTGTACTTGACCCAGATATCCTTGTTCTCGTAGAGACCACTCGTATCTCCCTCGGCTGACTTCAGCTTGCGAGCAGTCGCCCAAATCTTCCACGAGAAGAAGAGCAAGACACCCGTGAAAAGGAAGAGAGTAACACCGGCAAGGGCCTTGGCCGCCCACGAATCTCCTTTGGTAAACTGGACGACGCAGTAGAGCACCCAGATTCCGTAGAGAAGCAGAATCAAGGAAGTGATAGCACGAGCGATGGATCCCCAGTAGTGCTTGCGGAAGCCCGTGAGAGCCTTGGGGAAGTTGCCGAAGAGGGCCCAGAATTCGAGAATGACCTTGACGAGGAGGATGCCGACGGCGATGGCGGCAATGACGATGGCGACGACGAGGAGCACGGTCATGAAGGTGTTGGACTCGGGGATGCTGAGCTGCTGCACGTAGGCCTGGATACCGGTAACAGCCTGTTTTACGGGCGACATACTGTCATCTTCGGCTGCCGTTTCGGCGACCGGAGTGGTGGTGTCGATGGAGGTTTCAATCTGTCGCGCCGCAAGGATGGCGAAGCCCTCCAGTGCCCGCTTAATCTTGAAAAGAGAGCCGTTGGCATTAGCGGTGGAGCCATCGGGGAAGACGAGAGTCGTGTTCCGCAAAACGGCCACGCTGCTTTGGGTCAAGTTGCCGCCCGTCTTGCCACGGAAGTCGTCGATGGACTGTTGCATCTGCGTCCAGGGGATGAGGCCGGTAGAAAAGGCAAAGTTCTTGGCGAAGCTTCGGTAGATGGGCGGATAGTTGACGGACAACATGCCGTTCATGGCCATTCCCTGGAACCAGCCGAAGACTTCGGTGAAGCTGGGGCTGATGGTTCCCGTTCCGCCGACCGACGAACCTCCGGCGGCACCTCCACCGAGGGCGCTAGCACCGCCGCTCAGAGCCGCGCTGACTGCTGATACGCCGCCTACTACCAACGCGGCGCCGGCTACACCTGCAGCAAGGTACGATACTGCCGGCACGCTGGCGGTCTTTCCGTTGGACACCTGCGACTGGATACAGCCCACTTCTTGGCCGGTCTCCAGAGACTTGAGTTCGAGGGTCGCTAACGCGGCGATATCGGGGACCTGGAAGGCGATGGCGGGGACTAAGTCGGCGAATTCTTTGGGGATTTCTTGAACTCCACGAGCGCCAAAGGTACCGGCAGGGACTAATGAAATAACCATGTTAGTCTTTCCAACTTTCCGCATCAAAGCCAATCTAGAACATCATTTTCGTTCTGTCTTTCACCCCGCCTCGTTTCCTATTCTTTTTCTTTTTCTTTTCTTTCATAAGAAAAAAAAAAACGCACCTGGGCACAGCTGTTCCACAAAGGTCCCCCGATCGCAAGGGTTGAAACTGTTCTTGTACACCTCGGCACCAAACGCCGTGACCTTGAGCTCGGCCGTCACATTTTGAATGCGGGAACTCGATCCTTGGACGTCAAAGGTAACGGTTTGGTTTTCTTTGTTGTACTGGATATCGATTTTCTGGACCTGGATCGTCGACGTCTTGTTGTTGCAGCTGGAGAAACTCACTGTCTGAAGAATATCTGCCGCCAACGCACCGGTCGTGAAGAGGGTCGCCACGCATGCGGCTTTGAAAATGCTCGAAGATAACCTCATTTTTTGGTCGTTGAATTTCGCTCTGGGAATCGATAAGTCGGGTTCGTAGGTGTTCTATATTTTCCCAAATAATCCGACGTTTTCGGCGTCTCGCTCGACTCAATCGACTTATAACTTTCCGCTGCAAACAGAACACAACACAACTTTCGGCAATCGGATCGTATACGAATCGAATGTAATCAAACAACAGACTGGTCGAATCGACGAGAGCTAGTTTCGCTATAATGAAAATCGGAGGACAAAAAAAAGTCGGAGACCGGCAACAACACAAACGCAAAAGAAACGAAAAATGAATCACACACTCTCTGAGGCGGGTATAACAAAATTGACAAAAACCTCAAAAGAGAAGAGATAGGCCTTGTTTGAAAAGAGGATTTCAAAAAAAGATGGCCGAGGATCAACCTGGAACGAATGGAAAGAGGCAACAAGTTGCCGAGAAAGAAAAGAAGCTGACGACCCGATCTCTGGTCTCTCGGGTCCACCAGTTTGTCTATCAAGTCGGTTGATGACGACAAGGAAGATGGAAAAAAGGGAAAAGAAACAAAAAAGAAGAGAAAGGTGAGATGAAGAAAAGAAGGACTAGATCGGAGATACAAAGTACTCTTCGAGTCGAGATGGGGGAAAAGTAGCACTCGCAAACAAAACCCGCCGGCTGAAACACCTGCAGAGGTTAACATCCTTCCGTATGCAGGTCGGGGCAGGTCGGACTGGTAGGGCCGGCCAAGACCAGAAGGTCAGCTCACAGACACCAACCCACGCAAGACAAGTGTCTTGCCCCCACAAGACTATTTTGACCAGGGATTTGACAGACCCTGGACGGCGAGGCGCTAGACTGAGATCATTTTCCACCACGAGCCAAAGGAACAGGCAAGACATCACAATGCCGCTACTCCGTTGTTTAGGGGCTGGCAAGGAGAGGGGTTCCTGTGGTCGTCAGCATGGCTCGATATCACCATATGCATCTTGGTGCCATTCAGCTGCCCCTGTCAAGTTGCATATCCAAGACCGTGGAAGTGAGCCCATATGCCTGGATCCTCTCATACCAGCTCTACACTACATACATACAACAACCTCCCTCTTCCTGCCGACTGCTGGCAGAGAAAGTCTCTCGCCATCGCCAATCAGTGCTCGTAGCGCCTCTTCTCCGGTCAAGAGAAAATAGGTCACAAAAAGTAGACCTCCCCGCGCGATCTATTTTTTCCAGTGGCGTTGGGAAGAGAAAGGCAACTCGAAACTGAAGAAACTGAAGAAAAAGGGGCGAAGTTAAACCCCGCGACAAGGAGGTCGTCGATCAGCAGGGGTCTTGGCCGATTCGATTGGCTGCCGAAGCCCCGGCTCCGTTTGGGTGAAAGCGAGCCAGGGCGTGGCAAGGGGCTGCCCCTGGCTCAGTCTGAAACACCCAGCGATGCGAGCGGACGCCTGCAGAAGAGGCTAAGAGTGGGCGGGAGTGTAAGAGTGGAGCGTGGAAGCCCAGTTTGCCCATTGATACTTCGTATGAAGAAGAAGCGGGTGAAGAATTTGGCTATTCTCGGGGAATTCATATGTAGCCAGTGCATCTTGGATATAACACTGTGAATCACCGCTGAAATGTGTGAATTCAATATGATCACTCTTTACGGTCCACAGTAAGCGCACAGTATCGCCAATAAGCGTGGGCAAGAAGCTGTGAAGATTACGGACGAGTCATTCGCCAGTGCGATCCTCACGCCCATAGCACTATTTTAAACCCTCAAGCCCCAAGCGAACCATAAGCTCATCGGAGAAAAGTGGAGTCGAGCTCTCTGAACTCTTTCGTAGATCGGGTTCCGCGCAGATCAGGACAACATCCAATCAATCTCTTTTCCACTTTTGCCATGATGCTGCCATTGGCGGGATTCGAACAAATCGTCAAGTTGATGTGCGAGATGTGTACCTTCGTAGATTGCTTGAACATTCTACGTAATTGAGGAGTGGCTGTGAGTAAATCTTTCATGCCGCTTCGGCTCCCAAGTACCGACATGATTGAGTGAGGCATGGACGGTTGAAGAAAACTGTCTGTGCGAATCGACCAGATAGCCAGATTTGCATCGTAATGCTTGCTGGGATCCTTGCTTGTGGGCAGGGATTGCGGTAGGATTCCGAACTTGGTGTTGCCTGTCAGTGTTATTGTGAAAGCAAGGCATCCAGGCCCACGGGTCCTGACAGAAATTGATATTCACCTCAATCTGGAAGTTCATTTGATTGCTTAAATGCTGCTTCCCTTGGCCGACGAAGTACCCTCGGCCCTCGACATGTGTTCCCGTTGTTTGCTGGCCGTATCCGAAGATGGGGGCATGGAAAGAACGGGTCGAGAACATCCTAGCAGATGCACGATATCATCTCCGGGAGCACCTGGGCGAAAATGGAAAGAACGGGTAGGTTAAACAGTTCCACAAGATCGGGTATGTGAATGTGTGGCCAGTTGATTCTTGACAAACCTTCCAACTTATCTCATTTCTCAAAAGACACAAGAAAACGATGTTGCAGAAGGAAGTCATAGATCACAAGCGTTGAGAAGAGAGAGGATCGCATGTTTGGCCGGGAGGAAGGCCCAAGGTGTAACCACCTTTCCGTCATGTCCTACAGTCCGTGAGAAGGCTGGCAATAGCTCTCCAGAATCGAGTGTTGGCTCTATTCCTAGATTGCCTGGATCAATCTCCGACGTCTCCGTGCCAGACTGTGATAACCACTCCTCCCCAACTACAGGTGAAATGAGTAATCGCTAAGACGCTCGAATATTTTCTAGATTAGACGGGTCCCACGTTGATGCATATGTTATTGAGCGACCTGGCTTGTCTTCTAATGCTACTCTCTTGTCGCTAGTGTGACGATGCAACCCTGCGAGCGAATAGCTACACATGGAATGCGGGACATGCCACTGCGTTAGTCTTCGGAATGGGTCTAGAAACAAGACACCACCCTTTGGAATCACATCTGAGAATGGACTAGAAAATGCTGGACCACCATTCTGAAGACCATGAACCACAGACAATAACACATGATAGTTAAGACGCCAGACGAAGTCATGTTCCAGTCATGGCTTTCGCTACACAGGTCACCAAGAAACGATAGACGGCAGCAAAGAATGTCAGTTATGACTCAAAATGACCTTTTCATTAAACTGCAGCTAACCGTAGCTTCCTGTTTCTGTTTGTAATCTTTGTATCTATTGGTACCAACACATCATGATACCGGGTATCTTCATTATCTTCTCGTCTTTAAGTCTGGGTAGAATGTATCTGCGGAAATTGGTTGAACCTGCTCCAGTCTGGGTAGGCTAGTTCCAAAGCGCTCTTCTTGAACACCTAGTTCTGAGGAAGGTTGCTCATGCTGCCCATGCCCTCGCCGAGCCACTCGGGCTCCACTATTTTATCCTTCACCTGGTACAAGAACCTGTACGCCGTCCTGATCGTGCCGTCGCTGACGCCCGCGACGCCAGCGATCTCGCGCGAGGTCTTGGGATCGCCCATGAGGTGCGACGCCATGTAGATACAGGCGGCAGCGACCGATAGGGGAGACCTTCCGGCCAGGTCCGCGACTTGGCTGGTCTTCTTGGCCAACTCCCTCGAGATGTTTTCAATCTTTTGGGTGTTCTTGAAGATGAGCTGCGAGCAATAACGCGCGCAGAGCGACTCGGCGCTCGTCGAGCCGGTGCTCTCGTATCCGCCCGCACTGGCCACGCCAATGTTGACGTCCTCCTGCTTCTGCTTTTGGAGGAACGACTCAAGCAGCTTGAAGACTTTTCCGATATCCTTTTTACCCACTCTCGTGAGGTTGTGGATCTCGCGGAAGGTACGACCGACGCCCGCCTGTCGACACGCTATGAAGATGCAGCCTGCGATGATGGCTTCCTGCGGCTTGCCCTTGAGGGCCTTTTTCTCTTCGACAAGCTTGAAGATGTGCTTCGCCGCTTCTGAGATGTGCTTGGGGATGTTGATCGAATCGCAGTATGTGCCGATCTCCTTGTACGCCTGGAGGAGCGTCTTAGTGGTCTTGTCCTGCTGGGCGGTGGTGTTCTGGAGACGCGCGAGCGTCCTGCTCTGGCGGGTATCGGCGTTGGCGATGCTGGTCTCTAGCTGCGAGCCGTTCAGGAGCGGGTTTGCCGAGTCACCCACACGAGAGGGGTCATCGCCGTTCTGATCATCGTTGGCAAAGCTTCGCCACTCGGAGCGCGTGTCGATGATGCGGTCGCCTAAGACGAGGCCGCACGAGTCGCAGACGATGTCGCCAGCAGAGTACTCTTCCTTGAGGTTTGGAGGATACTCTCTGCAATCAGGGCACGTCAGGATATTGTCAAGGTTTTCCTGGAATTGGGCGCCTCCTCGGCTGACGGCGGGGTCCATCATCGTGATGGTTGGGGTGGCGAAGCGCCAACCGTGGGGAATGGAGCCGTCTCGTTCAGGATGTGGTCAATCAAGACGTTGGCGCCTAGGAATATTAGGTGTATTGGATGAAATAGATCCAGAAACAATTGTTTCTTGATGAACGAGCGGATTGGAGCGATGCAGGACGCAGTGTGTGGTCAAGCAGGTCGCTTGGAAGGTTTGTGAAGAAGAGAAGTGATGATGAAATGTCGTTGGACTGTTTCAGGCAAGATACGTGACGAATGAGCCAGCCTTACCTCAGTACTTAGCGGCTCAAAAATGTAGCCAATCATAGCGATTTAGACCCACTTAGTCAACGTGGGGAGGGAAGTGCTGACTAATATTTTGGAACTAAAAAGACAATCTCTCTTCCACGCTCACAATTCAGGAACCATCCAGCGCCTTCCTTTCTGATTGCTCTGTCCAGAGACAGCCTGACTTGAGAACACACCCCATCAGCGCTGTCTAGGAAGTCGCAGTTCCGAGAAAGAAAAGAAACAATATCAGATGCCACCCACACTGGTTTTCTGTGCTGCAAATCAGGTGGAGCTGCTAGAGGACACTAACACTTGTGATCGAGTGTGGAGATGGCGAAACTCCACGCGCTACAGACCTAATTCTAGACTTTGCTAACGATTTGGCGGACAGAATGTGGAATGGAGTTGTTGACGAGTCTTCAAAGAGAAGACACGCAAAAGCTGGCGTGAGTTTGCGGGCGGCAGAAATGATTTCGCGGCTCGTAGAATGTCCATCGCAGAGTAGGATCACAACGTTCCCAGCATTGCTCTCCACTTGGACGACGACCCGTGTCTCGATTCTTTCTCCAGCAGTTCGCGAGCTCCTTCCAGGCCAGATAGCCCATTTTGAACCCTAGCTACAGCCAGATCGGTGTGTTTACCGAAGTCGTGGACTTACAGGGTGCTATTGCGCCTAGTGAAGAGTGAGGATTTTCAACTCGCTTGGTGTGCTCCAATCCAAAGTAGCCAGAATACGCAGCCTATCGCCTAGGAATACCCTCCTCGAGGACAGCGAGGATTTCGGTTGCTCGGACAATCGACCTATGCGCGAGGGACCGACATTTGAATCAATACACAACCTTGATAGGACGTGTCGGGAGGAAGGTTTCTAAGTCTACTAGCTGCGTTAAACAAAAGGCACCTGGTCTCTAGCTTCTCCCTCGTGTTCCTCGCCCTTCTTTGCGATATTCTTTTCTTTTCTTTTTTCGGAGCTAGAAGCCGACATCTCATCCGGAAGCGGCGCGCAACAGCCATCTTCAGCTCTGCATGGACAATGCAGACACTATCGAGGAAACCTCCGATGTGGCGATGACAATGCACCACCGTAGTCGTTCTTTCTATCTTTATGCGCGTCTAAAACACACATGCGGTTCTGGAATGTTCACCTCATGACATTTTCACATGGGAAGACGATGATTTTCAGCGACTTAATGGGGAACATACGGACGGCGTCATCAAAACTGGAATGCCCGAGAGCAGAAATATTTGAATGCTAACACCTTCTGTCATCTTGTGAATATATATCCTTCACATGCCATATACTCGATAATAGTTTGTTTCGAGCATGGCCGGTAGATCTGGGTGACGTGTGCCGGCGATTCCTGGAGGTGAGCCGGAAGTGATTCATCGGAGCCTGCATGAGTCGACAGGAACGACCCGTGCCAAGTCGAAACATTCCCAGGTTTCTGTCGTATAAACCACATGCCACGCATGTGAAAGATTCAGGGATCTTATTCTTTCCGAGGGAAAAAGAGCGCGTCGCCCGTTTTATAGGGGGTGGTTTGCCCTGGCGAAGAGCATCAAGCGGGGACGGAGGGCGAAGTAGATATGTGTTGGTCGAGAGGCCACGGGTATCGGACCGACAAAGCTGATGAGGCATGGCGGTTGTTCCGTACTCATATTGCCTTCGACAGATGCTGAGAAAAGGCCAGGTTCGAAGAGAGGAAGGAACCAACCTCTCGCACCTTCCTCGACAGACCCGGCCCCGGCCATATGCTTTATATATGAGGTTATGGTAAGAACTCCCAACCGAGCAGCTCAAGCATCAAGACTGCAACCAAATGGCCAAGTGGTCAATTGGAGCGCTCAGAAGGTTAGAAAATTGCAATTTTCGTAGCTCGTGGGAAGCTCCTAGGATTCGAGCCTGGGAGTGACCCGCGAGCGAGCTTTTTTTTCTTTTTTCTCTTCAATCGAAACAACCCCTGCTTATTCTTAGTTTTAAGAGTTAAATATATTTTTTTATTCTATTATGATCCAATCCTCGTAATTATTTCTTTTTGCAAGGGAAATGAGATTTCATCATTGAATCGAAGTTCTGATTTATTCAAGCTCTCGCCGCCTGGAGTGTTGCCCAGGTTTGCGGAGTTTCCGGGGGCTGCTTAGTGATGTAACCTCTTTTGAAGCACTTGCGTCTTGCCAGATCCCCACGCAAAAATTGCCCTATCAAGGCATCAATCAATTTAATCAAATTAAGGGATACCTCAACTCTCAACGCCCAACCCCATTTCAGTTTTCCGACTTCATCCCGTCTCATCCAATCCGCCCGGATACAGGCCAGCGGCCTGCAGTAACCTAGTGCGGGAAAGGTCCTCTAGAGGACCTGGTTGACACGGGCTCTCGATGTGTGGAATTTACGCGTCCATCAGCAGACGTGACGGGCTCGTTCCATCCAGCACTCTCCAGTCACATCTTGTGAAGCGGGGTCCTGACCATCTCGGGAGCGTGCGACTGTCCATCAAATCCGGCGAGGACAGCCGGGCATCGGAATTTTTTCTCACATTCCAGGCGACCGTCTTGTCCCTCCGCGGTGATGCCATTACCCAGCAACCTTTGGTGAGCGCAGCCTCGGGTGCCGTCCTGTGCTGGAATGGAGAAGCTTGGACTCTAGGAGGCAAGACGATTGCCGGAAACGATGGCGCTGCCGTCCTGTCGACCTTGGATGCTGCCTCGGGCGAGGATGCTGTTCTGGATGTGCTCCGGAGCATCAACGGCCCCTTTGCCTTCATCTACTATGATCCCCGGGATGGTGGACGCATATATTTTGGTCGCGATCGTCTGGGTCGCAGGTCGTTGTTAGTGCATGATGGAGAAGACTTTATTCTGTCAAGCGTCGCCGACCCAGGTCTCTCTGGCTGGGCGGAGGTCGAGGCAGATGGTGTCTACTCCCTGGATGTAGCGCATCTGGGTGATGCGCGTTCCGGATCCGTCACTATGCCCATGGTCAAGCGACGTGTTTGGCTACCCGGGGACCTCGGGGAATATGTAAGTGGTACCGTCCCTAAAGCACTGCTACCACGGGAATGCAGTTTACAGTACCACTCACAAACTTGGCTATCAAAGATGTCAAATATAGGGATTTTCAATATGGCGTTGCCTCCCGAAGACGCTGAGCCACTGCATTTGGCGTCTAGACCGGTGCAAGCCTTACAAGAGCATGTAGTTCAGTCACTTTCTTTGCGCGTGTTGAATATCCCCCAACCGCCTCGGATTGATTCAGTATCAGACTATAAGACTGGTACCAGAGTTGCCGTCCTGTTCTCGGGGGGCCTAGACTGCACAGTCCTGGCCCGCCTGGCAAGCGAGTTGCTGCCTCCGGACCAAGGAATTGACCTGATTAATGTAGCCTTTGAGAATCCCCGCATAGCTGCGAGACAACAGCCTGCGAACGGCGATGAGTCTGCCATCTACGAGGCCTGCCCTGACCGCATTACCGGAAGAAAGTCTTTCCAGGAGCTGCGGGATACCTGCCCGGAGAGACAGTGGAGATTTATTGCTGTCAGTTGATATTCTAGCCCCGTATCCCCGAACACTTGTGTCTTCTCTTCTCCGCTGGATTTGCGGTTTTTATCTGCGGAGTCATGAAAAGAGGCTTTGCTGCTACCGCCCTTTACAGATCGACGGGAGGAAACTCATCATATATATATGTGCAGGTTAACGTACCATATTCGGAGACCCAGAGTCATCGAACCGAGGTGGTAGCGCTCATGCATCCTCACAATACCGAGATGGATCTGTCGATCGCATACGCTCTTTATTTCGCGGCCAGAGGCGTTGGCATTGATCACACCGATCCTGAAACGCCCAGCAGCGCCCGACATGTTTCCACGCCTGCAAGAGTGCTCCTTTCGGGCTTGGGAGCCGACGAACTCTTTGGTGGCTACGTGCGGCATGCTACCGCCTTTGCGCGGAAGGGCTACCACGGGTTATTAGAAGAGCTCAAGCTGGACGTCGGGAGGCTTGGGAAGAGGAACCTTGGGAGAGATGACCGAGTTATGTCGCATTGGGGTCGAGAGATTCGATTCCCATTTCTGGATGAGCAGCTTGTTAAATGGGCCGTTGAAGCTCCCGTTTGGGAAAAGTGCGACTTCGCCGTTCGTGCGAAGAATGATAACCCTGGTGTCGGTGATGCTACAAAAAGTAGTGTTGAGGCTGACAAGAGAGTTCTCCGTTTACTTGCTGCACAACTCGGGATGAAATCCGTTGCAAGGGAGAAGAAGAGAGCGGTTCGTTACCTAAGAGACAAAAGCCTCACCCGCCTTTCCCCGTTTGCTCCTTTTTCTGTCTCTCCTTAGCCAGTACTCTCCGCCGATTTGAAACTACACATGATTCCGTCATAGACATCTGCTAACTTTTTTATTTCTTGCACTTGCAGATTCAGTTCGGATCGAGGACGGCCAAAATGGAGAGTAGCAAGACCAAGGGCACACATTTGATCTCTAGCTAGGGACGGCAGGAGAGAGCCGAGCGAGCCACGGTACTGAAGGTATATATGTGTACCGCAATTTCCATATGATAGCAGCGGTTACCCACTACAGGGAGAAGCCAAGCCCCCAAGCCCCCTCCTTGAACCTAATTGTATGGTCAAGTGTCGTGCAGTGTTCCCTAGGTACGAAAGACCTAGTTCGAAGCCGGGCAAATCTCTGAAGTCTCTGGCGGTGATGACACAAACAGATACTTCTGAGTCGATCGATCCGCTTTCCCTTTATGTTTGCAGACCCTGCTTCATATCTTTGACCTTGGGTTGGCCATTTCTTTCTTTGCTTTGGGGAAGGCCTAAAACGATGGGGGAAGCTGCGTGTTTTCGGCGTGAGCCGATAACCCCGATTTCTCGCATTGTTGTAGTCTTACCTAGGGCAGGGAGAGGAAGGGGCTGCTTTAGGGACTGAGATTGGAGTCAGAACGACGCAAAACAGGAGCGTTGATTTGACTGTGACGTCGTAAAAGGCAAGTCTGAGCCAGAGTGCATATTTCGAAGTACTGTATCATGTTGGGGGACAGACCCCATAATATCACAGCCTTGCATTCTCAAACTCTCACTTCGTGTTCTCTCGTGTTTCAGGTTTCCTCGACTTGGATTCCACCTGGCGATGTGCTTTTTTTCAAGCCTTCCACGTTTGTTTCTCTCGTCGAGAGCCTATTGATGCACTACCCATGACACGAACTATGACTGGATTGGATCTATCTGTTTCTAATCGCGTATGAGATCAGTGGCGAAGCGCATCACAGGTCGGTCATCAATCTGCCTATCCTTTTTCTTCGTGTTGGGAAATGCGTATGATTCCGTGTGTGATTGCGGTCATGATGCAAGTCGATTTATGATTTACGGCTTGGCTATTACACGTCTTTCCTCTATATCAGCAGTGGGTGATTTGCATGTTATGAGCGACGAGCAATCCGGGAAACACGGCCTCGAATCGAGCGGGAAAATAGGGGAGCGACAGCTTCGTTTCTCGAGAACCGGGCTTTTGGCTTTCGGAGGGGGACCGCGCAGGCAGTAGTACTGTTAGCGAAGGGAGCGTTGTCGCTAAGTGTCGGAAGGAGGCAGATCACCTTAAGCGGTTGGATGCCATCATCACTCGAGTTGTGTGATTCAATGCTAGGATCATGGCGCTATATTCAATTAATCTCGCCGTTATACTACTTGTCTAGCAGATCCAGGATTCCGGAGCCCAAGTATTCTCACGGACGGCTAACATTCCCAGGATACGGGGTCTGTCTTGTTCCACCTTTGCTTTTGCGGCTCACTTCTCCGACACCTCCTTGGTCAAAGCACCATCACACACGGGAGAAGGTGCAGCATCGTCGTCGATTTTGGGTGGGTGCGTGAGTGTCGCAGACCCCTGTTGATGCAGCAGATCACGGAGCACAAGCCCATTGTTGAAACCGAGTTCAAGCAGTTTCAAATCCCCAAAAGTTTATTCTCCTTTTTTCCCCCAAGGACTCGAGGACCATCATTTGATTTATCCTATTTTCCCATCGAATGGGCAAAATGCCTCTACTCACATCAGCGGGCACATCTGCGCTTCAATGTTTCCTCGCCCAGGAAAATGGCGGCGATATTTTTAATTACTTGCTTTTCCAGTGCGGTTACCCGCTAATTGTTTAGGGGTCCCCTAATGATCGATGGCTAAATAGCAGAGGCTAAGCGGCTGGACCAGATATTTCTACAGAGGGGGCGATGCGCTGGGTGATTGACTCTTGTTCTTTGATGAGCGGTTTTTTTGTTTGGAGTTTCCTCGAGGCAGGCTATTCTTTTACCGAGTAACATTGAGGCTCTCTTTTTACTTATATTTCCGGAGTTGTGTTTGCGCTTCTTCTTCTCGAGGGCTTCGAGATTATTCTTCGGAGAGAAAAACAGATAGCTCCGCTCGGTTTCGAGATCCTGTGCTCCGGGCTTCCGTGCGGGTTTTCTAAGGCTCTGCGCTAGTCGAAGCTTCCTTCTTTTCCAGTCTAGCAAAGGAGTTGCCCTACGAATACTTCGTGTAGTGATATGCGTCGCAGCGCGCCAGTCCCCGAAGGGAAGGGAGGAACCTCCTGTGCCTTTCCTTGTTCCTTTTTTTGGTCCACCCGGAAGCGGAGATGATCAAGGTTAAGTCGGAGATCCTCACATCGGCGGTCATCCTCCTTGGTCTGACCCATGGAAAGGCGCCACTTTCACAACCTCTCTTTCCCCCCACCCTCACAACGCTTATACGAGGTAGGGCCTTGGGTAAGACACGCCACGCCTCCCGCCTCAGCCATGACATTGATCTACGGCTTCGCGAGACGTGGGCTGGGACCTGGTTGACCAGTCGTCGGGTCCCTTCTCAGCCTGGCTCTTACAAGTCCTTTTTCTCCCTCCTGCACATACTGCTACGTAGAAACGGGGTTACTACGTCACTTATACTTCTTTTCCTTTTTCTCCCCTCCTGGTAAGGGAGGCCCTGCAGCATACTTGAAGCGACCGGGGCCCATGTTCCGATTTCTTCTGCATCTTCATCTAGTCTTATTTCTTTTATTCTTATTCCAGCCCAACCACCCCGGCAACAAGAGCTCGAACGTTTTTGTCTCAAGTTTCAAGCTCATCTCTCTTCATAAAAGCTAGAAAAAGAAGTTTCCTGGCCCTTGTTCCTGGCATCAACCTTCCTCGGCAGCTATTGCGTTTCTCTTCTCGACGGGATACCCTTAACTTACATCTTCCTTTTATTGACGCCGCCTCCCTCTATCACTCTCGGACCTCGCAAATTCTACCTGATCTGGCTTCCTCCGTCACTTGTGTGAAGCCATTCTCTTCTACGGATCTCACACGCTGAGGTCTTCCTCGAACCATCCTCCCATACACCGTACACACACACAAATAAAATGGAGCGAAGCCACCGACCCCCGCCGCTCAACCTCACCCCTCCCGGCTCCCAGCGCAACTCCCGCCAGTCTAGCGTCTCCCGCATCACGATATCCGTCAAGGGCCAATCGCCCACGACGATATCGGTTTTCGAAGAGGACACCGATGACTGGAACACGGGGCGATACGTGACCGCCTTGAGGGTGTTTTCGGACTTTGTCCATATTCTCACTTGCATGATTCTTCTGCTCATCATGGCTTTCTTCCTCAACTATGATGATGGAGCCATTAGCGGGCCCTTCGGGTAGGTTTTATTCCCCTTCGGTGTGAAAGACGAGAGATTGTAAGAGACTAAAAGTTATTCAGTGCGCCTGCCGTCTTCCTCTCGGTCCTCCTGGGCTTGGACATCATCCTAGATTTCCAATCCATCGGACGGTACGACAAGATGTGGAAGGGCTGGGCCCTCGTGCTCCGGCTTGTCTTTGGCGTCGGGTACACCTCTACCTTTATGGCGTACATTGCCATGGGACGTGCGTTTCCCGCTGAATACAGCTATTGGGGCCTCACGGTGCAGTATGCTACACCGATGGTGTACATTTTCCTCTGGATACTCGGGTGAGTTCATCCTTCCTTTTATGCGCAGCTTTTCAAGGGTAGCTCAGACGACTAACAGAAATTGTTCTAGTGTCTGGAATCTGGTCTACTGCGCCATCAGCCGCCGCCAATTCACCAACGAAATAAGGAGATACCGCGCTGCTCTCTCTGGGGATAAGCAGACAACAAACACCCGGACTATCAAGTTTGGGTCTGCGAGACAGTGGGATGCCGAGGCTCGTGCCGGTATGCCCAGGCCTGCTGTTATTAGGTCCTAAGCGGATCTATCACAGAGAAGAGGAGGATGAAAAAAATTGAAAGGAAAAAAAGGAAAGGGAAATCGATGCGCATAATAAGTAATAGGCGCATGGAACGGAAAGAAACGGCCCTCGTTGAAAACGAGTCAAGCTTTGCATGAGATACCAGACTTGGGAGGGCCGAGGATGTATTATTTAAATAATGAATAATGAACTTGTATAGAATTTGTAGAATTCTTAAGCTGTTGCCTCAATACGGTGGGATCATCTTAGACTTTTCTTCCCGCGTTGCTCCAGACATTTAGGAATTAAGACTGTTCCTAGGTGATGGGGTCCCGTTTCGTAGACTCTCAGTCTTCTAATTCTGTTCGGAGCCACAATCAAGAAAACCCAAACTCTTAAGAAAAATACTATAAAACTAAATCGTCAATCTTCTGCATCCTCAAGGCCCGGTCCCAAATTGTCACGCGAACGATAATCGAACGACGCCGTATCTCCTTCGAATCAAAGCTCCGCGGGGAAAACAACAAACAACCACGGACAGAGGGCATTCATTTGTGTGAAAGGAATATTGTAGCCCCCTCCCGAAAACATAAACGGTTCGCAGGTGAGCATGGAGTGCGAGAAGGGGATCATTGTTCCTCGCTTAGGTAGGCGAGTGGATCGGGATGGTGCTTGTGTAGAGAGGCTCCGGATGAGATGAGTGGGAAGCGAGTATCGCGATCATTACTCCCTATTACTCGTCTCGACAAGGGTTAAGCCTCGGTCAAACAACTCCTACGCCGCGATACCCATGCAAAAATCTATCATTACTCCAGACTTTGGGGTTGGTGAGACTGGGAGACTGAGAGATGGCCAGAAAGGAGAGAATGAAGTTCTACAGGAAAGTAGTGGACGTTTACGGTGGAATGAGCCTGTCGAGTTATTCCGAAGTATATTCTCTCACATGTCCACTTTTCTCCTCGCGCCTTTTTTCCTTTTTCTTTCATTCCTCTTCTTCTGAATTGAATTGAATCGAATCATCTTGAGCGCCCTCGCCATCTTGTTGAGGGTCAAGCTCTGCGCCCCACACCCTGAATTGCATGCCCAATCATAAGCTCGTCAGTGACCACTTTTGGCAGGGCCTAGTCTGTTGGAATGGGGACGCCATTGCCTGGCACCTGGAACGGCTCCTTCCCCGAGACTTGCGTGTTGACGACGGCGTTCTGGGAACTGGAAACTTCGACCCTACCCCGTTCCTTCTAAATATACATTGCGATGCAGTAGATCAAGACACCATCGGTTAGATACTTACAGTTGGCAAATACTTGTCCATACAGGTTCCATTTAATTATCCTAACTCTCTCTATATATAACCCGGACTTCAAATAGGTTCCAAATTGACCTCAGTCACATGGAATGCGTTCAGTTGTTAATCTCGAGAACCGCCTGCAAGCACTTGTATCCCGTGTGCACCGCTTCTGAGAACCGTGTTCACACGTCCAGAGAGTCCCACCTGTCGGTGGTTACTACTGGAGATGCGTGCTCGATCCATTCCTTTGTAAAGCATGACATGTCCTGGTGGGCTCTCGGTTGCTAGGGTCCTTACAGAGCTCGAGCATTCTGACTCAATAATTGAGACTCCTTGTCGCTGAAATTCGGGTATTGAGTGCCGGCTTGGCAGGCTTGTTGAAGCAGATAGGTCTGTTCCAACATCCTGGTCGCTTTGGCTTCTGCCTTGTCCTTGCTGATATTGAATAGGTCGAGAGGCCAGATGCCGTAAGTCCATCTCTCGCATGCGAGATGTCGCCTGGATGTCCCCTAAGCCAGCATGCCTTATTTCGACCGTGTCCTTGACCCAATAGACGCAAGAGTTAGATAGGCGTAAATATCTGAACCGCGGATCCATGATAGCCCTTTGCACCTCGCCAGACACCCCACATGAGTCGAGGCACCGCTGCCAGTCCTCGTCGCCTTCACCAGTGGTGTCAAGCTGAGACTCCAGATGCCCACTGATGAAGTCCTCGAAGTAAACACGAAATCCCCCATCGTCGTCGAGATCGGTCTCTCTGCGAGGTCCATGGGCTGGCCAGTTGGTCCAGCGATGCCAAATCTCTGTGGCCTTGTCCTCCGAGAACCCGACGTACACGAGCGTTTCGCGTGAGATAAGAATGCATGGGATTCTGACGAACGCGTCTTCCGAACCCTGAGAGTTGGACAGATCTTCAAGGGGAATGTCTTTGTTTTCCTCATCGCTAGACCGATTGAGTCGACGCTTGTGTAGTCGTCGGAAGCCTGGGCTGGTATCAGGTCGGAGTAGGCCATGGCTTTCTAGATCTGCTGCGTCGAGGGGCGCAAGAATCGCGTCCTCGAAAGTTTCAGCTACTTGCGACATCTCGAGAGGAAGATTGCCCTGTGTAGTGGTTGGAAGGTAAGTTTTCTTTGAAAGAGCCATCCTCGATTTCGAGGTAAAAGTGTTGGCATGCGTTGCGTCCGATTTAGGTTTGCCTTGTGAGTGACCTGATAGTCTTCGAACAATTCGATAACACCTTTCTCGTCCTCGTCTTCGTCCCCAGGTATGTCGCTGATCTTGTGAAAGGCACGTTGATCCCACTTTCCCTACACAATTGTAGCTCCTTTTACATGTCAGGCTTACATACACTGCAATACAGCAGCAGGTGCAACTGTGAGTCCAATGTTGATGGTAGAGATTTGGGCCTAGCATTACTAAATACTACAAGAACTCAACAAAATCAAATCTGAGGCCAATAGAACGTCCATTGATCAAATACTCTCGCAGCAGCTCTACAACCACCCGTTTCATCATCAACATCCATCAGTACTCTCACCAACATACAACCACCAGTTCCATCATCAACGACATCACTTGGAGTACTCGGAGCCTTTCGCAGCACAATGACAGGAACGGACCGGAGTCCCCAAACAGCTTCTCCATCCATCAGGACACCTGCAAACCTCACTCTCGGGGCAGCATACAAGTACCGACGGACCCTCCCCACCACCACCCCCAGCCATACCATACCCGATGTCCATATAAACTCCATCATCATTGGAGTCTGTGGAGTTGACCTGGGCAACGCTGATCCCACTCGTGGCGACGGCTGGTTTCTGGCAGATTTTTGTGCCTTCAACGCCATATTGAAAGGGCTTGGAACATCTTAAACCTGGATATCAGCCGTCTCCGAGCAAAGTCTGCTCAAGTATTTCCAGGATCACCCGGAATTCGCACCGGGGTACCTGCATGGCAATCCATACCAAGACCGAAGAGTGGTGTTTAGCGAAGAAGTGGTATCGTGGGGCTTGCTAACCCCATTTACCGTCGAGGAGCTAGTCATGGAACGAATCGTCTAGCATCGGGCGATTCTACGGCTCGATGTTTGCAACTTCTATTATCGAGACGCTCTCTAACTCAGCCAGTCCGCTTCTTGAGTTGCCATCCGCAACAGAGAATATGGCCGAGAGTGCGACCTGTGCCGCGCTTCAGCCCGAGAACCCGACGAAAGAGCAGTCAGAGACTTACTACGAATTCTGTATCGCGGTAGTTCGGACCCTCCGAGAGCCGGTCACCGGGTGGCATTCTGAGCACGGGCTTCGATTCTCAGCAGAGGACGACGAGTGGGCGCAATGCTGGATGGCGCGGACCGGAGTCCCACTGACCCACTTCCAGGAGAGGTGGAACCAGCTCCCTGTCCACGCCTCTTCCGGCACAGAACCTCCCGAGGTTGAAGGTGGAGGCACGGCCAGGGGTGGAATGGTCCGCCGGAAACTCCAGCAAGAAGCCCTGGAGCTCGCGAATAGCTGTCCCGGTGATTGGGATCATCACATAAATATGCGCATCCGGAGCATGCTCCGCCAATATGCTCGAGGCGACCCAAAGGGGATTGAGCGTGAGGAGTTCGTCTTTGATGTCGTCACTTTTCGCCTAGAGACAGCCAACTTTATCAATAGAATGGTACACAAGTACCGTCTTGTCCGCCCTTACGACCAGACTGTCCTCAAGTGGGATCGTCAAAGATGGATACACGAACGTGAACTCAACTGCCCGAGGTTCAATCACATCACGGATTGCATGCGCTCGGAGGGAGTCAGCTGGCATGGGACGCGGTCCCAAGGATCCTACTTTGGTCGGAGTCATGGATACCTTGCGGCCGCCCTCTTCGACTCCGACCTGTCCGATTCAGAGGTGGAGACGATCGTCAAGGATATTGCATCACATATGGCCCACGTCAAGGGAGAAGCGGAGAGTAGGGTAGAGCGACACCCATTAGCCCGAGAGACTGCCCTCCGCTGGTTAGGGTCAGTTGGGAGAAAGATCCGGGGCATGTCCGGTCAGGAGGTGGCCTAGAAAGCGGTACCAGCGTTCACTGACGGGTAATGGAGGTTGATAGGGAGCAGGATCAGATGTGCGAAGATCAGCCAGTTCGACTCGGGAGAGGTTTCACTGGTTTGCATTAATGCAAGGAGTAGGGAGATTTATTCACGGTTAAAAGGTGTTTTCCAAATAATGATCTATTAACAAAAGTATAAACAGAGCAGTATCTGGCAAGATATAAGTGAAGGTGTAGGTCACCACATTATGGGACAGTCTAAAATGCGGTGAATACGCGGAGCTTCGACCTCGCGAGAGGTGCCCGATTCCCAGAGAGACGTCTCCCCACTTGGATTTCGCCAACGGAGGGAGTGCGGAGGGAATGCGTATCAGAAGTCCAAGCTGGGGAAGTAGGGATTCGTTTAGAACGCACCTTCCTGGTTTTGAGAGTGGCACACGTGTATGTGTTATATATGAGATTTTGGGTCTGGATTCTCAACGTCTCATGGAAGCTCAAGTGGTCGAGCGGTGACGCACTGCTTACAAACTACTTCCGCAAGGCGCCGGCGTGGAACCCGGTCTGGTCAAACCATGAGACGTGGAGGAATCTGAGAAAT
>SJVG01000634.1:0-22526 GCA_034774675.1 Scedosporium minutisporum
GGGAGGGTTGGGGGCGGCGAAGTTGAAGTCGTAGTACTTGAGGAAGGAGAGGTTAGGTTGGCTGTTGGAGTGGATGAGCGTCATGGTATTGCAGCCCGCATAGGGAATTTCGAGATCGTCACGATCATAGGGACGGGGCCGAGATTTTTCGGCCTTCTTTTTTGTTTCTGCGGATTCCTTGCTCGCCTCCGCCTCCGCGTTGGGCTCCGTAGGCGCCGTTTCGGTTTCTGGCTTCTTCTGCTCGACTGAAAGCTCAGTGTCCTCCGGTTCTGGTACGCTGTTCTCGACCGCATCGGTCATGGTCGTGTCCACTTCTGTCGGCGCATTCTCCTCTCCCTTCTGGTTTTTGTCGGCCTGGTGGGTCGAGTCGTTCTCTGCCGAATGCGCCTTGGCCTGCCGTTGTTGTATCTTCTTTGTAGGTCGATGAGGATGTAATATTCCCATCCTCTCCGCCATAACGGCCACAAGTAGACCTCCCGTATCGTCGACTACGAGCCACCTTCCACCCGTCAACTCTGGCGCCTTCATACCGCTCGGGAGTCCCGCCTTCTCCGCAGTAATAACCTCTGGCTCATCCCCGGCAGCACAGTGGATATTCGCCCAGCAGCCCAAAAGGGCTAGCATCTCTTCCCTCAGCTCCAGAATCTTCATGCCATCCCTGTCCTCCAAAAGCCAGCGCGTAAGAAGCGGGGTATCAAGCGGTAAGACCTCGAAGCGCCGGATGTACTTTTTCGTCTTGAGCAGCTTGTATTTCTCGAGCGAGTAGGCCGTCTTCTCGTCAAGCGCCGTGTGCGACGACAAAAGTTTCGCAATAAGGTCCTTCCCAGCTGACGTGCCGTCGCGCTTCAGCGCCTCAATCTCATCCGCCGTCAACGTCTGCCGCAAAACCTTGTCCGTCGAGGCAGACGCGGCGAGGGCGGCGGCATCATCTTGGGCTACGATACTAGCGGCCAGGGCAATCGCGGCGTTGGCTTCCTCCTCGTCGAGTTCTCCGTCGGCGCCGTTCTCGGGGGCATCTTTCGCCTTTACGTCTGCGAGGATGTCGGCGCGGAGCTCGTGGGCGGGCACGATGCGCAGACGGCAGAAGGTTTCGTCGGGGCGCTTGTCTTGGACTTCGTAGGTGAGATGGGTGGGTCGGTCGATGACGAGGTTGCTTGGAAATGAGCCGTATTTCCCTAGCGAAATAATACTGGAGGAATTGAGAAAGAGTCAGCGATACTTGGTCGGAAAGGCGCAGGGAACTGTAGCGAGGAGGACTTGGTCGTACGTGTTGGGGATAACTTGGATGACCTTGACGGCGCCCGAGGGCAGCTTGAAGCCAGCCCACTCGTTGGGAAGAACGACAGACCCCATTTTGTGCGGCCTCAAGGCTACGCCGGGAATTGGCACAATTGGTGGTCGGGATGAAGAATTCTCGCAGGGTGCAGAAGGATGATCGAGGCAAAATGGCGATGTTGAGCTTGCCGATTTTTTTTTTCTTCGAGAGGCAGCGGAAAATGCGGCAGAAAATCCCATCTAAGTGACCCCACGGTCAGACTTTGACCGCCCTGGCAGCCCCACCACTTCAAACCCATGCCGCATGCCAACCTTAAATCGGTGCCCCTTGAAATCGATCTCAAAATCTTCAAGAAAGTTCAGCCCAATCCGTGGTATTATGGTGCTTTCCCAATTCAAAATTCCTCCAACTCAAAATGAAGGGGCGACCCAATAGAAGACATAATTTCTACCGTAAAAATGGCAAAAAAGAGGAAGCTGTAGTCTTGACCCAACCCCTTGGGTAGATCCCTAACAGTATCTATAAAACTCTAGTTAAGACATTCTCATTACACATCTAGCATACCACATTGATGTCAAGAAAGAGTGAGAAGCTAGAGAAAACTGGAAGGACTGCTCATGGGCTTGGGAGGAGCTCAGAATGATATAAAGTTCGAGGTTACCCTTTCGAAGATAATCTGAAGTAAAAGCACCTACATCTTGAAGGCATTGATGTAAGATAATGACTGATCACTGCTCGCGCAAGGTTCTGTAGTGCTGCAGCAGACAGGCGGTATTCGTCGAGGACAATGCCTCATCTCCAGCAAGGCCAAACTCGAAAGCCGGGCGTCTACAAATACATTACAAGGCTCTTTTTCGAACTCGACCATTGAGTTCCACTTCCAAGTGTTCAAAGTGTTCGCACGAGCAGTTCCTGTTCAGATACAAGGCAAGTTTCCATATTGCGTTCCCATGCAATTAGCAAGGTCTAATGGTCTAGTTGGTTAGGACGTCGGATTCTGATGCACTATGAGAGTTCCGTAAGCCCAGGTTCGAATCCTGGTTAGACCTAGTAAACTTACTTCCATATTTTTTTTATTTTTTTTTTTTTACGCATTTGATGTTGCTCCTTTTTTGTTTTAATTCTTTTTCTTCTTATCTTGTCTTCTTATTTATTTATTTAATTATTCTATTTTTTTTTATCCACCTTGGGGAACCCCTGTTAGAAGTGCACAATTGTAGGAAGGTTCGTCGCCAAATCTTGCTGTTGTCATCGGTTGGCCAGCAATCTAGGCCGGCTTCGCCGGGAGCATAATGATGGCGCAAAATACCATTACCTAGTCACAAACGGATCCGTCCTTTGAGTCTCATTCCGCGTATTATCGCACCTAATCATGAGAGTCGAAACGGTCCGGCCGCCATCACTAGTCTATTAGACACCTCGTCATGGTGAACAGTGACACATCTCCTGGCGTAGAAGTTTCCAAATCAATGGCTTGTTGTAAGAGACCGCGTGGCGGTATTGAGTCCAACTATTGCCGACAAGACGGGCCGGGTCTAGTGCGGCCGGTATCCTCAGGTTCTATAATAGCAACCACGACATAGATGCTGCCAGCTATCTCTCTGGTATAATCTTGTGCTGCGTTCTTTTGGGAGCTGTTTCGACTTGCCAGTTGAACACAAGCTCTCAGGAAATAGACCGCCCTTTCCTCATGATCAATATCGGCCGTGACCAGCACAGGCATAGGACGCTACACCACGAAGTAGTTTAGTGGGCGATTAATTAACGTTTGATGCGCCCCACAACCCGCTATCCGAGAGATGCGGGGGTTATCAACAGCATTCCGCTTCGGCGACGGACGGGTTCCATCATTCAGCTCTTCTGACCATCCTCTCCGGCATCGACTTACGCCTCTAGAGCCAATCCCCTGTATTTCTTTTGTCGCCTCGTTTGCTTCCCTAACGTACCTGCGCTCTGTACTGTTTTCTCACAGGTTTCTTTTGATTTCAAATCTTAAGCCCAACCGAGGAGGATGGAGAACCGGCCTTCAATGCCCGCGTTGCCGACTCCCTCTTCCGAAAGCCAGAGGGGGGTAAGACGGAGTCAAGGCCGGCGTCGCAGAATTCAGACTGCCTGCAAGAGCTGCCAAGACCGGAAGACGAGATGTGATGGCCGCCGCCCGGCCTGTTCAACCTGTCATAGGCGTGGAGTCGCAATAGATTGTGTTTACGATGATCATACCGCTTCTATCAGGTAATCATACCACAAGTGTACGTGGCTAAGGCCCGGCTCTGACTTCCGATATCCGAAGCTACCTCTCGACGATTGAACAACGGCTTCAGCGACTAGAACAAAGCCGCTATGGTGCGTCTATTCCTGAAGAGGCACAATGCTACTTTCATTTTGCGCAATAGACATTGACATTTGTATTGTTTCTAGATGGAAATTTTGCAAGTCCGAAAAGTGGTCGTCTTCGAAATGCTAGTCACCAAGACTTTGCGAGTTTCGACGACTCACATCTACCTTCCGACCCTCAGCCCTCACCAACTGCTGAACATTCACCATCCGTAAGCTGTGATACAGACCACGTAGACGGGTTGGCGACTGTTTCATCCATTGAAGAGAGTGAATGCTTGTACGGAGCATCATCGACAATCGCATTCGTGAAATTTTACCACCACGAAGCGCACCGGAAAGGTGCGGTAGCGACTTCAGACGTCAGAGCTAGGCCAGGGCGTCCGCTTCCGAGCAGCCAACAATCAAATGCCCCTCCAGAGGCTATACGCGACAGGGAACCCTCGGCTTGGGTCTTTCCTCCACGGAAAACCGCCGATGACTTAATCCAGTGTTTCTGGGAGTATTTGCACCCAGTCTTTCCGGTATTGCATAAGACATCCTTTATGAAAAGATACGCACTCTTATGGCGTGAGACGGTAGATGAAATAGACGATAATCCCATGGCGGAGATGGATGAGACCATCTTTGCCTCGACTCTAAACATTGTTTTTGCTCTTGGGTGTAAGTTCAGCAAGTCTGTACCAGCCGCCCAGAGAGCATCTCTAGCCCATAGCTTTTATCAGCGGTCGAGAGCGATATACCGTTTCGAGATGCTTGACTGCATGTCTCTTCCTTTGGTACAAATGCTGCTCTTGACTGGTGTTTACCTCCAGTCTACTCATCAAGCAAACCGCTGCTGGAATGTCGTTGGTCTCGCCATTCGCGTTGCGCAGACACTAGGCTTACATATCGACCTGCCCGAAGACCGACCACAGAGCCAAATAAGACGAGAGATGAGACGCAGGATCTGGCATACATGCCTGGCCTTAGATAAGTAGGCAACCTCCTCACCATCTAACTGAGTGGAGAGGAAGAGGAAATCCTAAATATCTTATAGGCTACTCAGCATGACGTTTGGAAGGCCGGCCATGATATCCACGACATGGAATGTCCCTTTTCCATCCTTGATCGACGATGAATACTTACGCACCGAAGGAGAAGGGAACCAGCCTCCAAATACACCGTCAAGACTCGGATTATGTATCTGGTCTTCAAAGTTGTTCCTTATCCTAGACGACATCCTGTTACGCCTTTACGCTCCACACCCACAGAACAACGTCGATGTCATGACCGAGGCTGAATGCAGTGTCGAGGAAATCATATCAGACGTTATGACCTTGAATCGACGCCTCGAGCAATATCTTGAGTCAATTCCGACGTATTTACGGGTCACAACTGCACCGGAATCGTTAAATCAATGGACGCCGAGCGTCAAAATCCAACAACAGGTGCTGCATTGCAGGTAAGATTCATTACTCCCCATCAAGCAGAGTAGCTAATATGCCAACATGGTGGACTAGATATTTATATACTCGCGTGCTCTTACTACGGCCACTGTTACTTCTGGCGACTAAATTTCCGTCCAAATTCATATCGCCGTCCTCTGCTGAAGACTTTGAAACTCTCGACACGGACCTAGTCAAACGGTTCTGTAATCTTTGCGTTACGACAGCGTTCCGTCTGGTCGACTCTATTCATCAGAACCTTGACATTAGTTACACAAGTTCCGGATGGCATTCCGTGTATTGTAAGAGCCCCACCCCAGAGCGAAGACGTGCTAGCTATTCGCTGACGAGTTCGATAGTCACATTTGCCTCTGCTATAGTTCTTTTAGCGGCTCAAATATGTCCAGCCGTAGATGCCGAAACTGTTGGCTCTTCCTTCGATATGTCTTGGAATCGTTGCCTCTTCATCCTGGAGCATTACAGGGACGAGATTCAAGCAGCTAAGCGTGCTATCCCAGCGCTACAAGAACTGAGAAGTCGGATGAACCTTGAAGGGAGGCAAGGTAGGAGTCGCCATCCTAAATCCAGCCTATTGCGTGTTCTTGGTGTTCTTGGCCCTAACAGCGCAAACCGTTTGATAGGCATGCCCAACTTGACCCAGGTGATTCCATCGCCCACTACCCAAATGCTACACCAAACAGCATCTACAGACTTGATAGGACTCGACTTATTGGGTGGGGAGTCTGCTCTTGGGATATGGCTTAACCAAGATGTCCATAATAACCTTGACTGGCTGGAGTTCCAATAATAGGAAGTCTTCACTTGTCATGTTCTACATCCATGTGTCACGTATAGGTTCACCTAAATATAACACAACTTGGACTCCCTTCTGATCGTCTTATTTAAAGGTGATATAAGAACGAGCTCCGTGCAGTTTTCTAAGCCAGGTTCCTTCGGAGGTACTCCCTTGCCTGGTCACAGGCCTCATGAATATCCAAACTAGAGATGATACCCATCCTTTCATTGATTTTCTCCTCAATCTTTTTGAAGTCTCTGCCGGTTCCCTTAGCTCGCCATTCGTAGCAATCCCCAATCCGTCTGCTGCTCTGAACTAGCCACTGACACCTCTCTCTTCGAGCCGCATCGAACGCCGCAAACACAGCCTCCAGATCTGTGGAGTTTCTGACGTGCTCGTCTTTCAATAGCTCTGCTAGGACAGCGCTATCCTCGATACAGAACCCAGCTCCGGCGCCGTGATGTGGCGATGTGGCGTGTGCGGCATCTCCTGAAATGCAGATGCGGCCTTTATAGAAGGTAGGGACAGGGTGATCTCCCAAATCAAAAATAGCCCACTATTATATCATTCATGCCGCTTTAGCCCCTCAATCTCCAAAATCCCGTCTGCGGCTGGGAAGGCAAAGTCTTGGTACATACCACAGTCGGTTCTTCTTCAGTGAGCTCTATGATCCGGGTGACGGCTTTGCCGAAGTCCGCAAAATCGCGAAGGGCAGCCTCCCGGCTGGAGGGCTTGGTGTTCCTGTCGTAATCCCAATTTTCGGAGGTTGTGCGGAATGCTACGACGTTTAACTTCGTGCCGTGGGCGATGGGGAAGGTGAGTACGTGACCGTCGGGGCCCATCTTGAAGAGTTAGCATTGTCTCCAAAAGTCCAGATCTTGACTCTGGGATAAGGTGCCATGCAACTCACATGCATGCATGCATTCCGCGCTCTTTCTTCGCCAAGGGCCTCGATTGCCTTTTCCATCGACAACAAGCCGCGATACGCGTATTTGTAACTGTAGGATGGGTGTGCTGACGGGTGAGAGGGCCCGACAACAATCTCGCGGACACAAGATTTAATCCCATCGCATCCAATCACAGCATCAGCGAACGCACTGCTGCCATCTGCAAATGTCATAACCATCTTGCCGTCGGCCCCTTCGTTTATGTCCTTGAGTTCCTTCCCGAAAACAGCAGTGCTCTCGGGGATCAGCTTGGCCAACTCGTCCAGGAAGTGGGCCCTATGGACACCATTTTGGCCGAGATCAGTGTAGATCGAGAAGACTGGGTCTTGGTTTTCGTCGTTCGTACCGTCAACGTAGTCAAACCAGACTTTTTGCTTCGAAGGCCAACCGTTGCGAGTGCAGACTCTCTCGAAGGCATCGAATATACCTTGATGGCAATATCGCATCGCCTGTACCGCATTTGGGCTGAAGGATACGCCGGCGCCGATCTCCTGGAACCGCGGTGCCCTCTCGTATATTTTAAACGGGATGTTCCGATGATGGAGGGCGATTGCTAGAGTTAAGCCGGCAATTCCACCACCCACGATAGCGATCTCGAAATCTTTAGACGAAGGTTTCTGGGTGTTGTCCTGTTGATGGGCCATTGTGACGATCACTGGTGAATGAAGAATATGTTCTGTGGGAAACTTAGACGACTCTTTACTTGTTCCATATGATAAAGCTAACGTGCGTGGTTTCCATTATTTATACTGATCTCGGTGGACCGGACTTGTGCCACGATCGGGGAGGTAGTCCCTCCCTGAGGATAGGAAGCGAGATTAATAGATGCCTTCGCGTGTCTCAACACCGAGAACACTAGGTCGACGCGTTAGATGGATTACATCCCCGAACTCTCAGTGTCACTTTGCGGGCTGATGTGCGGGGAGGAGACGTTAGTGCCGAATGTCTCGAAGCTTACAAACCCCGCGACAGTGTGGTGGTCGGGGGGATAGCCGGAGTTCTACGCACTGTTACTAGAAATGGCTTGAAAGTGTATCGGGGAGATATTCGGGGCCAGAGATCGGTTGTGATGGCCCGCTTGTTGGTCTTGCCCCTGCCTCGGCACTCGCTTTATCCAATAGGACATTTCTAAATTCGGGACCAATAATACAGATCCGTAGAACATGAACATCCATCTCGAGGTTATTTGGTCTCTGCCTCAGTCCAAACCTCAGGTCTTGATAGTGCAGGTATGTCCAGCAGATGTTTTTACCATCAGAGATATGGGGTACAAAACTTATTTCTATCTAAGGGTTAATGCAGTGCTGGGATGTCTATCTATTCGAGTCCTTAGCCTTGTGGGGATTAAGATGGCCCCTGACCGATGACTCCCTTTGCCAGCGGTGCGCTTAGCTGCTTCACTTCGTTCTGGAGCGGGATGCTATATCCTGACGCTACTGCACCCTATCATCCGGCCGGCGGGTCATCTTGGGACCTCAACCCAAGATTTTGTTGATTGAGGCGGGTAGCTGTAAAGGTGCTTGATGCTATCCTTACATGGCCTACAGATACTCGCCCGTTGCTAGTTAGAGGGTGAGAGCAGCATTTCTCGCAATCTCTATAGTGATATAGCTATACTAGCTGTGCTATCGCCTTGCCCCGACAAAGGAATTGATATCATCACCAGACGTAAACCGGAGAGAAAGAAAGAAGATAATAATAAACACTCTAGTATCCATGCTCATAGCACCTCAGGGAGCTACGTTTGGTTTGTCAACCCAGGAATGATGCCGCCTTCTTCCCGCCGGGAGCACGCCGTCGCCATGGTCGTTGCGGATTTCACCTGGAAGAAATTATTTAACGTAGACAGCTTGACAGGGGACGCGGATATTTGCGGTCCACGGAATCGGATTCCGCACACTTCCGAACATGATTTCTGGGTCCCGCGGACTTTCCGATGCCATGAAGGACCCGAGATATCCCCCCTCCCCAGGCCACTAGACGGCTGGTATAGAGGGGAAGGGAAACGAAAAATAAAGAAGGAGATGCTGTTATAGCCTTATAGGGAATATTCTCTCCCAGAGGCTGCATTTCGATATAATTTAGTGTTTCACTTGAGGTAATAATGTGGGAATCTCTGTGCTCCTCCCTCAGCAGACAACGACCAAATTCGGCTCCAAGAAACCGGGAGTTACGCGGCTCATCCGATAGGTATCAGTGCCTGTCTGGAAATCCCGATGACGCTAGCCGGCGCGATTTGTCTAGTACGTACTGCGTTCCGAACACAACATCACAAGGTTAGTGGATCATCTCCGCATTAACCCCGACCTGAAGACTTCAATGTCTGTCCAACTTAAAGCCCTAACTTCTAAACTAAGGACCATCGATCACTCCATTAGCCACAAGCATCCTGCCATCCAAACTTGTCTCACTGCCAACTCGCAACCCCGCCATCACCAAACAGCCCCTACATTTCCACAGCATAAGCTATAATAGCCTATATCTAGTTCGAGTCAATCCAGCCAGCACAAGAGCAGACACCACCCGAAAACATGTCCTCCAAACCCATCAATCGTGTCACCCTTTTCAAAATCCCTTCCGAGGAAGACCGGAATCGCCTTATCGACATCTACCGCACGATGCCTGCTCGAGCCGTCAAGGACGGAAAGCCGTATATCCTATCTGCAACTGTTGGGCCGACGTTCGACGATGCGCGAAATCAGGGCTACACGCTCGCCGCCTACACCACGTTCGCGACGGAAGAGGATATGAAGTATTATGACGACCAATGCGCCGCGCACGCCTCGCTCAGAGACTTCGCTAGGACAATTCATCAGGGGGTTATGATGGTGTACTTTCAAAATGCGTTGTAATTGGGGTTACTAGAGAATAGGATCTGAGAGGGTAGCAAATGTATATATTCAGAGACTAGTTGAGTCTCGGTTCAGTTGCTCTCGCTCCGCTTTTAATAGCGAAGCCAAGAGTCTTATAAATTCCCATTTTACATCCACCTCGTATATTACTACTCCTATTTTCCAAGTTGAAGTCCTGGGAAACCCAACGGTTGGATTATAAAGGTTCATGCTATAGTAGGGTGTTTGGCTTATATGATTAGTCTGCATACCTTTGCGGTCAACCATTATACTCCCGAGACTCTGTTGATATTACATAGTATATTCAGACGCGACCTATAATGGATATCTCGATAGTTTGTTCGCATGATTCCCTTCTGGACGGCTAACACACTAGAGTTCTCCATCCGTGGTTTGGACCTACCTAAAAAAGGCCGGGATGAGGAGCCGCACGCCTCAGCATAACGGACATGAGGTACCCCCGGTGTCCACCACGAGTCTAATATCTGACATTGCCGTAGCGTGGGTGCCATCTGCGCATTGGGAGACGCGTTCCGTCCGCTATATGATTTTGAATGAACTAGGTCTCGCGGATCCCCTCGACCAGGAGAATGAGAAGTAAGCCGAATAGGATATGGTGGCGTTTGAGCACACAACAACGGAGTTGATGGAACTGTACGTAAGAGGCAGTGTGTGAATGGGCGCACCTTTTGAGGAAGACGGATTTGCGCAATTGATACCTCCAGGCCTTCAGTGCACAGCAGCCTTTGTAAGTAAATCGGCTTCTCTGTGTTATGTGGTCCTTTTCCGCTTCCGATCTCTTTCTCGAAAGGGTCGTCGGAATCGGGCTTGTTTCTAATATATACGTTCCCCGGTTTCCAATTTTCCAACTGCGCTGCCCTGTTAGGCTTTGAGGGGATCTCGTAGTAGTTGTTGATCGCGGCTCTCCTTTTAACCTCACTAACGGTGAGAGGAATTTCTCTGCACCAATGGTGTGTTTGGGCCGGCCGTTTCCAGTACCACAAGAGATAGGTAATTTCCAGAGAGATCCGAACTCCGGCTGACAGCCGAGGAGAAACAACAGGACACGCACATCCTCCGCATATACTCAAAAGCCAGAGTCCTAAATTAAATGCTTGCTGCTTGTACTCTGCACGAGGGATGGGTGGGTCCTGTGTGTGGTACGATGGCACCTGGAACGGGATGAACTCCAAAATGAGAAGGGTGAGGATACACCTCACCACGACATCTAGATGGCGCATATATACGTACCGATACGACTATACCGCCAATTCGTAGGGCTTGTAAGTCCGAAGTCCGAATACACGAAGCTGGGTATCATTCTCCATGTTTATTTCTTACTGCCAAGGCGGGCTTATATGTGGTCTTTATTAAAAGCCTTTAGCCCTATGAGCCAGAGGGGGAAAGGAAGATACCGTGCGTGTTGATTACCGATCAGGTCTTTAAATTCCCGAGTGATCCCCCAGAGCCATCTTCAGCGTAGGATCCATCTCCTTAAGAATATTAGTTGCCTGCAAACCCACACAATCCCTCAATACTGCTCAGAACAAGACATCTCTGTGGCATCACGCTCCTTGACTAACAATGCGCCGAACTAAGTTGCGTGAAGGAAGTGTAAGTGCGAGATTTGTGGTCGCGGTTCTCCTGCAAGGTGTTGCAGCCGCCTCCGGGTGCTGCCAGAATACTATTTCCCGCGACGTTGTTGTAGTGGGCGGCGGCGCGTCTGGTGCTCACGCTGCTGTATGGCTGCGAGACCATGAAAAGTCTGTTGTTGTAGTGGAAAATGCTGCCCAACTCGTGAGTTTACTCCACCCCCCTTTACGCCTACTCATCTGGTTCAGTTGAGCTTCCGTCCAAATTCTCCCAACGGTTGCTACCCTGTGTTGTTGTCGCTGACTCTCACGTACCCCGGAATTTAGGGTGGTCACACGGCTTTCTACAATGACCCGGTGACAGGCAAAGTAATCAACATTGGTGTTCAAGCATGGATGGAATATAAGAATGCCTTCGAGTTCGTGGAGCGCATGAATGTGTCAACGAGCGGGTCGATGCAATTCACAACCCTCGACCACAAGTATGTCGACTTCAAGACGGGTAAGTCCGTCCCCGACTATACCGCACCTGTGCCCGACGACATGTATGCCGCCCTCCAGAGGTACCTCGACGTCCTCGAGAAGTACGAAGACATGGTGCTCCCCGGCTTCTTTAACTTCCCTGAGCCCGAGTCCATCCCAGAGGACCTAACCATGCCATTTGGCGAGTTTGTGGAGAAATACGACCTCGGGGCCGCCGTGCCTCAGATCTGGGACTCCACCGCAATGGGCCTTGGAGACACCATGAACGTCCCGACGTTGTTTGTTATGCAGGCGTCAGGAGTTCCCATGGTCCGCGCCTTGCTGGGCACCGCTGCCGCGGTCCTCCCGCCATCGGGCCGCCTGTATGACCTATTTGAGGCTGTCGGCAACTTCTTGGGCGACGACGTCCTGTACTCCAGTACCGTCGTCTCGGCGACTCGACAGGACGAGAAGGGCGTCTCGTTGAAGGTGCAGAATGAGGACGGTGAGGTGACCTGCGTCGAAGCCAAGCGCCTCCTGATTGCCTTCGAGCCCACACCCGAGAACTTGAAGCCATTCCGTCCCGATGAAGCCGAGAAGGAAGTCTTCGATAAGTTCGAATTCGCCACCGTCTACGCCGGCCTCCTCCGACACCCATCGCTGCAGAACAGCACCGGATACTCGAACAGGTCTCCAACCACAGAATCCAGCAATTACACCATCTTCCCTACCGCCTCCCAGGTCGGCCGTATCGACTACGTTGGCGGCACCGAGGACTTGTTCCAGTTCACAGCCGTCGGCACTGAAGAGGACACTTCGGAGAATATCCAGGCCCTCATTGCCGAGTCCATTGATATAATGATCAAGGCAGGCACAGTTCCCGAGTCCGAAGGTACTCTCACCTTCCCTTACTTCGCGAACCACGGCAAGATGCATCCGCGCGTCACGGCTGAGGACCTTAACGCCGGCTTCATCCAGAAGCAACTTGCCCTCCAAGGCCATCGCTCTACTTGGTACACCGGTGCCGCTTTTTCTGCAGGCTTCGCTACCGTTTTGTGGGAGTACAATAGTGTGCTGCTGCCCAGCGTGATTGAGGGACTTTGATTATTTGGCGATGCCCGAAGTTCGTTCCCAAGCCGAGACCGAATATTGAGAAGGTTGCTGCTAAGCACGGCACCGCTGCTCTGTAATGACTAGGGGGAACTGCATGCTAGAAAAATTCAGTCTTTTGACCAAATACGACCAGCCTATATTATCCTGTGATTTCCATCTTTGGACTTGCTGACGCTTTAGCCAGAGCGAAGGTAGCAAGGTGAGCGGGGAGGTTCCTGTTCCTATAGTTGCCATGCCTGCAAAGTAAAAAGAAGCTTAGCAGAGTTGAGAAGATAAGTTTCAGGCCATCATTCCGAGACATTGTAGGAAGGAGTTTCGCACTAGAGATGTATCAGTTTGGGTCCCCAACAACACAGTTCATCTTGCAAAGCGAACACCTGTCATTGGCTACACGCGCATAATTAGGCAGCAAGAGTAAAGCGGTTTCCTCACTTGGCCGGTTGGCTGAGATAGGGTCGATCATAACACCTCTGAAAGCTTCACCTAATCGAAACTCTCCAAGGAAACCGAAAATAGAATCGCGCCGCCATGGATACTGTAAGCGGCGCTCTTCATAGGGTACCGCCTGCCAGATTATGGCTAGCCAATTTAGTTAACTCCCCATTTGAAGAGGACCCAGCCCTCGCCGCCGGAACCACATGCTACGACAGAAACTCAGCCGACGGAAACTGGCCGACATTTGCATGGACAAAGGCGCATAGGCTCCACGACATCAAGGAGCTATGTAGCGCCTGCAGTAAGATCAACATAATGGCGCTGGCCGAGGGTGAAGCTTCGGTGAAATTGCGGAGCAGCTTCCAAGAAATAGCCCAGACCGCACGCTATTGCAGGCTCTGCGCGCTGCTTGCGCAGAGTTTTCGGGGCATTAGCGGGAGTGAATTTGAGACTGGCTTCATATACATGATGGGCAACCAAGATGCCGTTGACGACGGACCGGTGTGTATGGACCTCCGGGGTGGGATGCTAAATGTTCGCGTTCCGTACCCGGACGAGTGGAGGAAAGAGCCTGATGAGCCTAGCAGTTGGCTTCTTGGGAGCTTTCGAATCAGTTTTGGCAACGGTACTGCCTCTCACGCCCCTCGAGAAGTCCACGTACCTAGTAAGCGCTAGGGACGATATTACTTTTAGCGGTAAAGAATCCTGACCCTCTATGCCCGTAGATATCGCACAGGCTGAGGAGATGACAGATACGTCAGTGCCCGGAGCAAGATGTCTGTCGCCTTCCACCCAACCTTCGGCAACGGATTCCCTAGTACGCCGGCTGACTGGAGAAATCCAGAGAATCATCAGAGCACTCCCGTGCAAAATATGCAGCACCGGGTGCGTCAACTTGAACCGGCAAGGCGCTGATTCGTCCCCGATAGCCAACCCTCCCATTCTCCCTTACCGGATAATCGAAATTCTGAGTCCACCGGGCGCCTCAGCACCCATAAGCCTTCGACTGAGGACAAGCGAGGGTACTGAGTATGGGTATTACGTGACACTGAGTCACAGATGGGGAGGCGACTTCACATTGAAGACAACCAAAACGACGTTAGCTGACCGTACCCAAGGCTTCCGACTGGACGACCTGCCGCGCACATTTAGAGACGCTGTCCTGGTTGCTAAAGCCCTCAACATCAACTACATATGGATCGATTCCCTTTGCATAGTCCAAGACGATCACGATGAATGGCTCGGCCAGTCCGCAAAGATGGGTTTCATATATATGAATGCCACTTTCACAATCGCAGCCCACGTCGCTCGGCAATGCAACGAAGGCTTCCTCTGGAGATCTCAAATTCCTGCGGTCCTCCATATAGTGCCTCCGCTCGGCGGCCCCCCATTCACTCTCTCTATACCCGACCTGGACGCCACGCAGCTCCGCCGGCGCTTCTTCGAAAGCAGCATAATGCGGCAGGCCTGGGTCCTCCAAGAACTCACCTTGTCCCCGAGGATCTTACATTTCGTCGAGAACCAGCTCCTCTGGGAGTGCGAGCACTACGCCCCGCACGTCCAGGGAGGCGACGACTTAGAGCTCGAGACTTCTGCTACGATATTCCGGAAGTCGAAGACAACGGATGGGATCCATACGTCGTGGCTAAAGCTAGTTGAGAGGTACTCTGTATACCAGATGACTAAAACGGGCGATAAGCTGATCGCAATAGAGGGCATTGTCAATATACTACGACAGCAGCAAGGCGATGTGCGCTGTCTAGACGGGAACCAGGACCGCTACCACTGCGGGGTATTCCAAGCTGATATCGAGCGTTCCCTCTTATGGTACAATGCCGCCGCCGAGCCTTTTAGAGGAATCAAACGACACCTGGAGAGAGCGCCCTCCTGGTCCTGGGCCAGCGCAGACTGTGCCCTCCGCTTCCTGTGCCTTGAACTCGAAGACCAAGTAACCCGCAGTCTCATGAGAATAAAAGCCCTCAGGCACCAAGAGTACACAGATCCGTCCAATAGCGACCCCCACTGCCACCTGGTGGTGGAGGCACCCGTTATCCGCGTGCGCTGCGGCATGTCAGCGGAGAAGGGCAAACGCCTCCAGGACACGCCTCCCCACCGACCGTGGGTTATGGTGGCGGCTTGGAAAAGTTGGCGGGACCGAATCACGTACGCGTGGTGTATTCCGGACGAGAAGGAGGGTTTCCCTGGCCCGATAGCGGTCTACGGTCCCGGGGAACCGGTTCCGCTCGCCTTTCTTGCTGTTTGGGGCCGTGAGAGCCAGGGCAAGGTAGTTGGCGCTTGGTGTATCATGATCAACCTGGTTAACGAAAGTCCTCCTATTTATAGAAGGGTTGGGATGGCTTATGTTAGAAACACCGTGGCCATCGAGGCAGCATTGGCATTGCCAGAAGTCATCACACTGGCCTAGCTCTATCAGTAGGAATCTACCTCATAGCTGGACCTTGGGCGTCCCGGCAGCTAGAAATAGAAGGCGCTAGACGAGTGCTGGAACCTGCTTGGCGGTGTTGTGCCTAAAGCTCGCCATATATCCTCTTGTACTAATTCCAGGACGATGGTCCACTCCATTATTGGGCGGGCCGCGAGGCAGTTGACGAAGGAAGGGTTTTAAGGGATATATATATCTTCAAAAATATAAAAAGTAGATGAGTTACAAGGATAAGTTTCTAAACCCAATTTTAGAACACTTTACACCCCATCCTGGCACTTTCCATAACCAACAATAAGGAAACAACAGTGGCTATTTTCCACGCTACTTAAACAACCTTTAATAGTTTTACTAACCACTTAGAATATATTACTATATATAGAACTTCTCTAGCATCTTTTCTCCCAGAATTAGCACTGAGACAGCGATAGAAGAGTTAGTAGTGGGGCTGGGGGTGAGGCTCGCTGGAAGATATGAGAAGGTATGACCGCCGCCGTAGATATCGTCGCCTGCCGAAAGTCACTCCGCTCAATTATATCACATGGTCATCTTGAATAGACCCGGACGTTATGTATTTAAGCGGCATTCGAAAACACAGTCTTGACGCTTCAAGCCCCTGGTTCCAGAATACAAACCTCCTCTCAAACACCTCCCAAACTTTTGCTTGTCAGCCCAACAACATCACGACCTCAGATGTCGGACCTCACGGAAACACCGTGGCAGAGATACTTGCCAGAAGGTAGACTCAAATGGACCCAAACTGCCGACCCAAGTCCCATCTGGCCTTTTGAACCCGACGTCGACATCATCAGAAACATCGTCCAATCGTCTGTACCAACTGAAGGAGATGATTCAGGAAGCCAGATCTGCTGTGACTTCCTCGCTAATGGAGCTCATCATAAGATCTACAACGTGACACATCCTTCATGGGCCACGCCCTATCTCTTTCGTGTCGCGGTTCCTGTGGACCCCAAACTCAAATTGGAGAGCGAGATGGCAACGCTGCAATTCCTTCGCCGGCATACCTCGATACCAGTCCCGCACCCCATTCGCTGGTGCTCAACCCCCATCCCCGATAATAAGCTCGGCTACGAGTGGACCATCGTGGAGAACCTACCTAGGGTCGAGCTGAGGAAAGTCTGGCGGAAGGTCCCCTGGGAAAAGAAGCTGGCGCTCGTCGAGGAACTTGCCAAGTTTATGGCCCAGATTTGGGACCCAAGCCTCGAATTCTCCAAAATCGGATCCCTTTACAAGATTTCGAGCGACGGAACGGACGACGAAGTCTGTATCGGTCCGTCTGTTGACGGCAATTTCTACGCAGGTCGCCGACGGTACCTGAAAAGCAATCGCGGACCCTTCTCGACCTGCCACGAGTGGCTCAGAGCCCAGATTGAGATTGAGCGGGAATTTCTCCGCACCGCCAAGATTCTTGCCGACTCTCGTCAGTCCCTGGGACATGCCATCAGCGACGAAGAATGGTCTGACTTGGTAGCGGACGAGATTGGCGTTGACAAAGATGCACTAGAAGAGTACGACGGTGTTATATCACTATGCGATACTTTCTTAGAGCTTCTTCCGGTATTATTTCCCCTCCCGGAGCAACCGACGGGGAATGAAGATCGATTCTCCTTGCATCACTGCGACTTACGCGAAGCCAACATCCTCGTCGATCCCGACACGTTCGACCTAACAGGAATAATCGATTAGGAGCAAACATGCACCGTACCAGACAGGTACGGCCGGGACTACCCAATGATGATCAACACCGGCGAACCCTTTGACGTCGAGGAACCCCCAATCCCTGACACGTACGATGAAGAGGATGAAGGATACAACCCGGCTAAAGTGGCGAATCGGGACCGATGGGATAGCAAGCTCTTGCGCGAGAAGTTTGACGCGGAGCTGATTCGCCTGGGGTGGGAGGGCTGGCGTTCGTCCTCGCGGCTTGACGTTGCCAAGTCGGAATTCATCCAGGGAGTTGCCGACCTGAGTGAGTTTCCAGATCGGGCCAGGTATCAGCTCGCACTAGTTCAACGGATGCTGGCAGAGGAATCATCCTCTTCTTCGAAAGACACTGCAGTGGATTAACTAGACGACACATACGCACAGAGAAGGGATGGCAGACATCCAGTGCTACCACGACATAATAAATACAAAGCTCATGTGTATTCTAGAGATGATCCTCTTTGCCTCTAACGCTCTAGCATATTAGAATGAGAGTGACCTCGCAGTTGAAAAATGCCTATTCTCAAAATCCGTACCGTTCTGTCGCAATTTAAGCTCTTTGATCTGGAGCAATATATTCCCCGAAAGCTTCAAGAATAAGGTTATGCTTACATTACCGTCGCTCATTGATGCGAGATAAACGAATTCTTCACATGAACCTTACCATCCTTTGGCAACAGGGTTGATCGACTACACTAGTGTTTGATTTGCAGGGATGGTCCACTCCCAGGATATTGCGTCGTCACGGGAATCTCCGAAAAAAATGATCAGGAGATTTACGTCACGTTAATCTTATATCTATCCTACAATCCTCATCTCAACGTCCTGTGGTCCACGATCCCATCTTTATTCTGGCCGCCATTTAGTTCTCTTAACATCCTTTCATCACACAGAAGTGCAAAATACTCCAAGTTAGCCTAACTTATGTCCCTTTAAGGGTGGACAGAAAATGCCATTTGCCCTGTCTCGTCCATCAACCTCAGCGACGATAGCAGCGCTCGCCCTGCTCCCGGTCGCTGCGACAACAACCTACCTCCTCCTCCTCAACGCGCGCGTCTCCAAATCTACCTCCTCCACATCGGGTCGCCGTGCCCGCGCACCGTCAGGCTCATTTACCGCCGCCATCCCTGCGTCCATCGCCAAACCCGTATCCCTGCCAGAAGATGTGGCAGCCGACGACTCAGACTGGGTCCTTGCCTACGAAAGAATCACCTCGGATCCTATTAAACTAAGCTCGCTCAAGTACCCCGAATCCGCTCTATCTCAGGATCCCACATCCACGAAATCATCCGACCTCCTGACGGCGTATTCACGCGCCGTACAAATCGCTTTCAGCCACACCCCTCAAGCGTCGCTCATCCGCAAAGCGTTGAAGGAACCCGAGGTTAAGCGCACATTTGACGCCGACTGGATCAATAACCTTGATTTTAACGTTGGAGACGTCGCCAACGGTATCTGGAGAGTCACACACCGCGGCGATTCGCCAAAGGGGCTTGGCCGTGCGTCCGAAAGGATTGAGTGCATCGGTGACCCGCCGGCGAGTTACAAGGGCGAGCGTGTTGGCGCTTTGATTATTGCTGCGGTTGAGGAGGTAGAAGGTGGATCTGGCGATGAGGTCGTGTTTGTGAACGAGACCTGGATGTGGAGGAAGAAGGATGCCAAGTCGGTCATGATTGAAACATCTATCGGCGGATGGTTACATGTTTTGCTTGCCAAATGGCTGGTCACGAAGGGTGTTGAGGCAACTGTCTCTGGAAAAGGAAAGGCAAAGGAGGAGTAGAGTAGTTTGGAGATTAACTTCACTGTGCCTGTGACGGCCTGTACATATTTCTCGGCAAGGTTGACCCTCTCTGCCTAGTTGCAATATACCCCCTACTGATATGCTTTGGAAAACCACATACTTCTTACCGTCTCGTTACCTCTTAAGATGTCTTGACATAAGTAGCTAGAACACGAGCCTTCTCCCTCTCAACAAACGCATCAAATGTGCTCAGCGGGATTCCCCATGTTTTCACCTCCTCGATATCAACAAGATCGCTCATATGTCGCATCACCAACTGAGCTGTGATGGATTTGTTGGTCTTGCTCTGCTCCTCAATTTCATCCTCGGACAGAGTCACAGCTCGCAACTCGCGCCCCGTCACCTGAGACAATTTCTTCAAGATATCTCCAAGGGTGACCATTTCATCGGCATAGCTGATCTCTTTCTCGTGGAACCGTTCCGGATCAAGAAGCGCCGCCGCCGAGAAGGCGCCAATGGTCTCGGTGTCGACCATGGGGAGAACAGTCGCTTCGCTGAGTGCCGTGAACCACGTTCCCTTTTCGACCAGGCCGTCGTACATCCTCACGAACGGCTCGATGTAATTGGCCATGAAATTCCCCGGACGTAGGATGGTCCAGTACTTGAGTCCAGAGGCACGAGTCTCTGCCTCAATATCCTTCTTCGATGCAAGGATCAGAGCAATGATACCTTCCGGGTCCCAACTTGGCAATTTCTCCGCGACGCCGGGGCCGAAACCGCTTGTGTAGACCACATGTTTCGCACCCGCGTCTTTCGCTATCGAAAGGATAGACCTGGCCTGGCGCAGGTTGGCGCTGAGATCTGTGAAATCGGGCATGAAGTTGAGGAAGACTGCAGAACAGCCTGCGATAGCCTTCTTGAGGGCGTCTTCGTTGTCGAAATCACCAGGCCACGTTTTAACCCCGAGGGACTCGATGGCCTTTGCTTTTGGGGAGGAGGGATCTCTGACGAGCGCGTGGACTTCAGCTCCTTTGGCGCGGAGACGGCGGGCGACGGCGCCGCCTTGGGTGCCGGTTGCGCCGCAGACAAAGACGGTAGGAAGACCCATCGATCAAGATAGAGTATCAATAGTACTATTGGGAGAATTCTTTTAGGTAGGTGAAGATAAAAAGATAATTAGCTTCGAGGGCACGAGAGAATAGCTGTCATCATGATTATTGTCTCATCATGCCGTGCGACATGGAGAATACGGCGGAATTCCGCCAAGTCTCTTATATAATTAAATCGAGTCATTTAACGGTTGTGTAAGGTTGCTTCTCGTAAATGTAATTAAGAATTTCTTGATCTAAGGCCGCCGCAGCCTTGAGAGTGTCCATCTAGAACATCCCTTCTTCAGAGGCTGACAACGCGTACAGTTCATCAAGATTACGCTAAAGGCCAACGGGGAAGCGGATATAAATTCCCATAGAAAGATCATATCACCAGTCAGATCTATTACGAGAACCCATGTCGCGTTAAACTGCTGAGTAGAATGCCAGGAAAGGTTACACACTTCCTTTGTGATTTTGAAATACGTTCCGCACTTCATGAACACCCCCACGGACGTAACACGAGGAAAACAACTACCCGGTCTTCCCTGAGAAGCCGCATCTCAGAGCAAGACGGAACTTCGTACTACCGTTTATTTTATTGGTCCATGCGCCCGCCTGGGTATATAGTGCACCTAACTTTCTAGAAGGATGGAATCACAAGCATCCGCATCGCAATGTCGTGCCTCTCTATTATCCCACCTTTAGGACCATGACAACCCCGATGAAGGTGTCAAGCAAGGCCGACGATTATTATGTTAATAACAGCACGAAAACCACATAGCTCCCAATATTTCACGTTTGTCCTCCCAATTTAGCCCTAAGATGGTTGAAAGTTACCACGCTAGTATCCAATAGTTTCGTCAATCCGGCCTCGTTTTAGCTTCGAGGGAGCAAATAGGCACATGCTGATTCTAAGGTTTACGCATGTGATAGTTAGCTGTGTTATGGTATTTAAACAATGCTAAGAGCATGATTCGTGAAACTTGAAGGGAAATACCGTAGACAACATCCCACAACCGTCTCCGCTTCTTTCGCTGTCATAGCGAGTCCCTGCAGACCAACATTCTTGAATACACTCCAATCCAAATATGGCCTCCGGAATAGCAAAGTCTGGGCAGGAGGCGCTCCCGGGCACCTCCAAAAGCGAGCCCGTTGCTCATGAGAAGAATACATGCACATGCGACCTTCATAAAAAGGCCCCTGCCCAACTATCATTGATTCAGACTCATATTGCCTCACGCATGGAGCACGAACGCCTGGTCCAACGAGCAATTCTTCTACGGTATATCACAGTATCCTCAATACCGCGCGCTAATCGTCTACCACCTGGGTTTAGATTCTACACCTTCAGCCAGAGGGAGCCCGCTCCTACACTTCAACCATATCCCCCGAGATGCCGCTGGTCTACCAAGAGAACTCTCGCCTATCGTAGCCTAGCGACTGCTATAACCGCTGCAAGGGGCGTACGGAAAACTATCCATACCTATCTCAACTATCCTCCTGTGAGAATACAAATACACCACGGCATCAGATCTAGAGAGGTTGTGAATTATACTCAGTATTCATATGACTGGACGCAGGACTGGGAGTGGACACTATGCGTGTGTTTCTCTCAAGACAGCTTCGGCCACAGGAAAGGCCATGGAACATTTTATTTTAAAGATTTGCCCGCCCGGCTTGAAGAGATGGTTCCATGGAAAGATGAGGAGCAGACGACAAGGGTAAGAGCAGACGAGGATTTGCAGCGAGACCGCAAAGGGCGGTTCGCCGCTAGCCGCAAATTCTGCCACCGCGCAGACCCCCCCCTTTGGGCGGCTTGGTTTTTCGTGAAAGGTTGGGATCGTGAGCAGGTTGTGAATATGGACGTATGGGATCTTATGGAGTCCTGGCCGATCAAGGCGTAAGTTCTGTGACTCACTTAGATTTTATCTGCATCCGCTAATGATATTCGAAGGGCTGAGATAGAACAGAGAGCGGGGTCAGGGAGGTTTAAGAGGGTTATGGTATACCGCCGTGGAGTCGCATACGGCAATGACCTTCGCGGCCAACAAATATCGGCATGCGAGGAAGACAGTGTAGCACAGAAATCGTTCACTAACTTCTGCTCTCGGCTGATACCTATCCCCGAATGATTGTTTATTTTTTTAATAATGAATACTACAAAAGGAAAGAACTTCCGACCGGCACCCAAATTACTGTTGATTAATTTTTTTTTTTTTTTTTAAAAAATGAAAGAATTTCAAAAACTACCCCAGTCACCGTGGTGGCGAAGGAAAGCGCGGCCACCACTCG
>SJVG01000635.1:0-22439 GCA_034774675.1 Scedosporium minutisporum
GTGGAGCGGCGGGTGGTGAGGCTGGGGGAGTGGACGGATTGGATGGACATCATGGTGGTTTTTTTTCTTCGTTTTTGTTGGTGTGCGTGTTGGTTTGTTCGAGGGAAGCTGGATATAGAGAGAATCTAACCCGGGGTTGTTTAGCTGGCTGGTTTGGAAGGGATTCTCTAATGGAGGCGATGAGGGAGAACTTACAGTCAAGACGTCTTTGAGACTGTATTAGGCCGTCTTGGCGATGTGTATATCTTCTAGGGTATATGGAAGCTCGTTCGTCCTCGTCGACTGGGAACCGTCCTCGATAGTTTGATTGCGGGATGTCAAGGTTGAAAGAAGTAAAATGTAGAAAGAGATGCTTGTTGAGTTTGGTCTCCCAGTCTAGTCATACGAGGGCGAGGTTCAGCAAAGGAGCTGAAGCTGAATGAGGTTCAGAGAAGAGACACGAGAAAGCTGAGAGATAGAGACAGCAGGAGTGACTGACTTTTTGTAGCTATTGTGGCTCATTGTTGTTTCTTTGAATCATGGGAATTCTTGTCTGTGGCATGAACTGCACATATCTTTTGTTTAAAAATCCGAACCCGTTCACTCCTTCCACAGAGGGAATGTCATCATGGCTGTTCCTCAATGGCAGACCTGGTTTGGTTATGAATATCCGCATAAAAAGGGCCTGAAAGTGGTGCTGGGTCATAATACGGCGAGGAATCCCTGGGGAGGAAGAAGAAGAGGGAATCCTTTAGAGAACTGAGGACATACATTGCCTTGTCAAACAAAAGTCAATCTCCTTCCAGTCATTGAAAGAAAACAAACAATGGACTCATCCCGGCACAGTCATGAACAATGCGGCATTAACCCGAATCGCTAGCTCAATATTAAATACATAACTCCCATCAAAGAAGACAAACACTTCTCGAGACACTCCCAAATCTTCGAGTCTCGGCTCCTCGCCCCCTCACAACCACTTCAACTTGGCAATATGGTCCGTCTTCTTCTTGCTCGGCTTTACAAAGCCCAAACTCTTCAACTCAGCAAGACCTTGATAGAACAAAGCCAACGCCGCCCTCTCGTCCGCATCGACCCCCGCATCCGTAGCAACCACGCCGAAGAACGCCGTCCACAAATCCGCAACATTAATCAAGCTTCCAGCCTCTTGGTAGAAGTGGTACAAGATCGACGCAGGCGGCGACAGAGGCGATATGGCCTCGCCGCCGTCACTTCCATCTCCGCAACATTGGCAGGCTAGATAGTCACGCGGCCGCGCGAGGGCGCGTTCGAAGACGGCGCGGAGGCGAGGGGTGAAGACTTCTTTGTGGGGTATCCTCGAGTCGTAGTACCAGATCTCGTGGAAAGGGGAATGTGTAGGCGGCTCTATGCTCGCCACAAGCTTGACTGCCGAGACGAGTTTGTCGACGACCTTGGTAAACTTTTCGTCCACTTCGGTGAGAGCTGCCGAGTCGTGGCTGAGCTGCACCTTTTGAGCCACGACGGTTGTCCTTACAATCTTGGTTTGGCCGCTATATTTGCTGCGCAGGGTGTGGCCTTCGGCTCTTGCTTCCGAAAGGAGCTTCTCAGACCGGTCAATCCACCCTGTCAGATCGTCGCATACATTCTCATCCGCGTGGGCTTCGTGGGCGAGCGCATCTCTGAGGTTAGAGTCTTCATCGGCGGGGATATCGCCGTAGTTGTTCTGGCTCAGCGCAGAACGCATGTCCTTCATAGCTGAGATAATACGTTCCGGATCCATCTTTCGGAGTGCAATGACCGCCTCGTGGTCATCTGTAAGATCGATACCCCGATTTAATATCTCTATGACGATCGTAGCATACCTCCCTCTATGATACCCTAGGGCCGCCAAAATTGACGCCGCTCGATGGAGGTCTACGACGTACAGGGCCTTGCCATGCCCAACGCCATGTTCTGCCCTGGCTTCGCCGATTAGAAAATCGTCGTCTTTAAGCCACTCTATAACTTTTTCACGTGAGCGACTGTTGTTGGCAGCGAGGAGTTTCTCGATATGTTTGGCAAAGGAGGGCAAGGATCGAAGCGCTTGGTAATGTTCTGGCTGAATCCAGTCCAACTTCTCAAAATATTCCACTCCTTCAAAAACACTCAGGGGGTTGGCGTAGTAGTGGCACATATAAGCATACTATGATCGTGCCTGGTCAGTAGTATCCTTTAGGAAACGAACCAGGCCTCCGCAGAAGTCGAGTAAAGAAGCGTAAGCATACCTTGAGTGCACTAATGAAGTCCTGAACGCCGGCGACCTTTTCGTACTGGCGATTAATCATGGTTTCAAGCAAAGATCCCCCAACAAGCAAGGGAATATCGAGCGAAGTCACGGCGGTCTTGATGATGATGTCCTCCAAGATACTGGTCCCTTGTGTGACGTCAAACTCTGTTCCCTGAAGGTGCTCGCAAACAGACTTGCGGAGCCGGCCCTGGAGGAGCTCTACAGAGGTGGCTACGCCGAAGAGGAGCGTGAAAGGTATTTGCGGCCAGTTGCTTGGCTCCTGTCAGCTTCATATTGCGCGGCGACAATGTCCAGAATATCGCTAACTTACCTGAAAACAAGAACGAGATCGGATAGGAGCGCACTATCAAAACCCTCGCTGTCCTGAAAGGCGATGAAGACATGGTCGCATCCACCTTGTGCCGTGATAACCGCGTGGACGGCCGCTAGGTCATAATTTAGATACTTTCGATTCTGGGGAACCGTAATCGTGTTAGCCAGCTCCATTTGCCAACAAATGGCCTCACATGGCATGAGAAAAGAGGGAGAAGGGGGGACTCACGGATTTCCCAATCATCAACTGCCCATCCTCTTCATCGGATGCCTTGCACGTAATGTCCTGAATAATCTTCTTCAACGTAGCTTTCATATTCGTCGCATCCGCCGATCTTAGCCTCACAAACTTGTTCGCCGTTGATGTGAGGAGGCTCTCTTCAAGTTGCTCAAAGAGTAGGTCTTGAGATGCGAGGTTTGGTCCCGTCACCACGAAGGCACACGAGATCTTATCACCTCTATCTCCGTCGTTAGAAATGTAGCTATTGAAAGGGTTATCTGAAAACAACTTACCGGTTGTCCTTGGCTGTCTCAACGAAAGAACCGACATCTTCAAGGGTAGCACTATTCGCGTCTCTCAACATGCGCTTTACAGCAGCTCCATTAGTTAGTCTTTCCACACTCCATCTCACCCAGAAGAATCCATAGAAAAAGGAATCATTACCTTGATACGGCCCTCGACACGAGACCAAGTCTCTCGGAACAACTTCTCCCTCCGTTGAATTGCCTCCGGCTTCTCCTTCCCCTGTAACAGTGGGACAAAATGAGACCGCTTCTGCACTCCGGCCTTTCCCTTCGGCGTCGCGCCCTTTTTTGATGTACGACGCCTTTTTGCTGGCCTCTCTGGCCTTGCATCTCCTTCGTAAGGGTCGAAGACATAGGCGGCCTATCACTTTCATTAACGGCTGGGCTTGAGAGGTATGGCTTAACATAGGGGTAGTTTTACCTGGTGGTCCTCCTGGTCACCGGCACGGGAGTCGACGTCTGACATGATTTTATAGAGTACTGGAAAAAAGATAGCTTGAGCAAGAATCAATAATACAGTTTTTGAGTGAGGCCTCGCAACAGCGTCGAGCAAACCAACTCCGGATGTTTAATGTGGAGCTTTCGACGCGCAACAAGAAGCAAGAAGCAAGGGAACACGTACAGTGTGGGAAAGTAGCCTCGTGCCATTTAATGTGTGGAATACACGGTAACCACACAGTGCGCGAAATTACAACCAATATACAGACCATCTTAAACTCACAAAGATCATGATACGAGCAACCTAGAAGATATTTAACACGGAGACAAATCATCAAACACCATTTGCTTTCGTGTATCGTTCGTAATGTATGAGGATATATATAGAAACTCTCTGCTACTGCTCCTGTCGCCATAAGTCCGCGGCCAAGCGGACCAACGAACAGGACTTTATACTCTGTGGGAAACCAGGCAGCCACTCGCTCGCGGGGACAGGCAAGGGGAGGTCGTCCGATCACCTCTCCTCGAAGTGCGGGAAACTGTTGACATGCCTGCTGTCCGTGAAAACAGCATTCTAGGCCAGCTTTACCCCTCTCCTGCCTGGCTATTTCCAACACCAAGTCGCCGCCATCGTCATCGAAGAGCGACAGCAACTTTCCTCCTTGTGCCTCGGCCAGCTTGGCACAGAATCACCTGCGCTCTGGCTCACCGGAAATTGCAAACGTGTCCAGACAGTCAAAACCCATACCCTCGCCGTATCCCCCGTAGAATAATCCGCCTCCCTCCGTTCCCAGGCGCGTATGTCAAAGATCCATCGACCGTTTTGTAATTTACAGAAATCAGAATTGACAAAGCATGAAAAGAATCAAACAAAGACCATCGAAACAACTGACGTGGATGTTGGGAAAAGAAAGAGAAAATCAAAAGGAAAAGGAGGAAACAAAATCCACAACGACCATGAACGTAAAGCACCTTTGAATACAAAAATCAATTTGGTTCCTCAAACGCCTGAATGGGGCCGAACTTGAAAACGATAAAAGTAAAGACCGCGCCCCCGGATCCTTGATGACCAAGACATCATTACTGGCCCTTCCAATGCCTTTTGTTGTTAATTTTTTTCTGATTTTTTCTTATCGTGAGGTCGTGGACACTGTATCCCGATCATCTAGCTTCGTTGTGGTGGGCACATGAAAGAATGATGGGTTGAGATCCTCGGGTATTTCGACTTCAACCACACATCAACGGAATTCTCTTTAAGCCGAGGCTTCGACAGCAGCAGGGGCCTTTGTCTATGTTTGCCGGGTTGTCAGTAACTGAAAAGTAAACGAGTAAGGGGGATGGGTATTGGGTCAGATGCCTACCTCCTCCTCAGGGGCTTCGCTGCTCTTTGTCTCAGCAACGTCGTCCTTCTTCTCGGCGGGCTCTGTCGAGGCCTTCTCACCCGCCGACGCCTTCTCAGCCTTCTCGTCAGCTCCGTTAGACTCAGGCTTTGCTGCCTTCTTCTCCTCCTTCCCGTTCACGCCGTTAGAACCACCCTCGACCGGCGCTGGCTCGGCAGCCAAAAGCTTATTCCATTGATCAAGGAGGCCTTGGGAACGAGACTTGAAGTTGAATTCCTCCTCCCTGGGGATTGATTCCATTCTAAGAATGGCCCTGGGAACCTTATGAATCCTGGTCGCTCGAAGGATGCTGGCGTCCATTTCCGTAAACCTCTCCAATCTCGTGAAGAATTCGCTCATGGACTGCATGTCCTCTTCCTTGGGCACCGCGTCGCGAGGGAAGAAACCCTTCTGAAGCTTATGTCGAAGATACAACACTTCCTTCTGTAGACCACCGGGTATCAGCAAATGACATAGGAAACACCAAGATGAGGCGTGGAAAACTGGAATTAATAATACTTACCGACTTCCTCTCGTGGCGTTCCTCAGGAGTCAACTCAGGCCTCCTGGTCTCTTCCGCTGGCTTGCTGGGCTTCGACTTAGACTTGGACGGCTTGGGGGCAGCCTGTTCTTTGGAGGGCTTAGGTGTGGCACCGCCATTCGACACCTTGGCGGCGGAGTTCAAGAGCTTAATCTTGGGCTTCTTCACCGAGTCAGATCGCTGAGGGGTCTAGAGGAGTCCTGTTAGCGCGACGGGAAATGGATCGTTATGGCTGTCTACGGTGGAGGTCGCTGGGACACTTACGGCAGTCTCCTCTTCAGCCTTACGCTTCTTCGACTTCTTGGCAGGAGTCGCGTCCTCGACTTCGTCAATGTCCATGCTATCAGCGGCTGCGGCCTTGGACTTCTTCGACTTCTTAGCCTCTTCCTTGGCAACTAGTTCCTCCTGGAACTGTTGGAGCAGGTCCTTGTAGTAATCGAGGTCATGGCCCTCCGCCGCCAACTCGTAGGCAGCCTGCAAATCCTTTCGCATCTTGTCGTTGATGGCTTCTGAAGCTTGCTCGGGTGACAGCTCCTGAAGGGACGTGTTGGGAACCCAGCCACTATAGCACAGAAAAATACACGGTTAGCGTTGCGACTACAATGAACCGAAAGTCTTCAGGATAATGGCAGAAAACTGAGAGTGAGCGGCGGAATGGAGTATCGTGGCGGGTAATCAAGAGACAGCGGCAATCGTGGCAAGCCTGCGCGCCTCCAGAGCGATGCCCTAGGGCATAGGGAACTTACAATTCATTGGTATATAGGTACATGACAGGGAACGTGCGGTCATTGACTCGCTTCCCTCCGTCGGCGAAGTCCTCGCGATATGTGCCGTCGGCTCGTTTGGCAGTTACGGGTCGCGTCGTAAGAAGAAGCTGGGGCAGCATGACTTCGTCGCAGATAACGGCGGGCCAAGGCGGGAATCCCTTAAGCTTGACGAGGTAATGATCGCCAGGCTGGGCATTCAGGTTCGTAATGCGGGCTTTGGACTGCTTCCTGTTGAGCTTCTTACCCTTCTCGGTGGCACCAGTTGACTTGCGACGCGCAGCCTTGGTCTTATCGGCCGCCGCCGTCTCTTCCTTCGCGTCGGCAGCAGGGGTAGCATCTCCGCCCTCGGTGGCGGCATCCTTCATCTCGGTATCAGCTTCTTCGTCTTTCTTTTCGGCGCTGCTCGCCTCGGCCTTCTCAGTGTCGGGCTTGGCATCGGCTGGCTCGGTGGGCTTCTCTGGCGAAGTGTCATCTAAACCAGAAAGGGTGTCAGTCAATGAACTAATGGCAAGCGCAGTAATATCAACGCGATGCGACGAAAGAATTGATGGAAAGGGTAGAGGATGCATGGGCTTGGACGCGAGCTGAAGTGGATCCGTTGACGCGGAGACTGCGCCATCCTCAATTGAGATGTAGAGGCGCCAGAGATAGAGAGAGCCAGAACGATTAGGTAGAGATCGAATGGCAAAGGCGCGAGGGAAAGGATGTAGATATCAAGACGTACCCTTGGAAGCATCACCTTCGGCATTGGACTCGGCCTCCTTGGTAGCCTCGACCTTTGGCTCCTCCTTCGCTTCAGGAGCTTCAGCGACATCAGTCGCAGTTGCAGAAGTGACGTCCTTCTTGTCGGTGGATGGTTCAGGAGACGACATTGTGTTGGGGTTCGCAACGCGATCAGTTAAGGCGCAATGCTGAAGCTACCAGGTGTTGAGATCAAGTGGAGGTGTGGAGGATAAATAAATAAGGTAGGACTACGCGTTAGGCTTTGCTTCGCGTGATTAGCGTGCTCTGAAATAAGCTGGGGGAGGCTGGGGAGGGGATGAGGAAGTTAGGACAAGGTGCAAGCAATCCACTATGGATTTGTGGCAATTGCACCAGCAGCCCTTGTGATGATGTTGTGGTGTGGTGAAGGTCTGCAAGGAAAAGGAAGAGAAATGCAGGGTTAAAAAAAAGAGGCGATCGGGACAAGGAGGGATGCGAGGATTTTCGTCAGAAAATAGAAGTTCGTAATAATAAGACAAGGTTAAGACTTTGGTACTGCAGCACTTTGGCAGTAGAGTGAGCTGATGGGGATGGAGGCAAGGCACGTGACATGCATGCAGCAGAAGAAGTAGTCAGTTAATACAGTTTTGAGTTTCCCGTCCACTTGTCTTTGATACAAAAACAGTACAAGTGAGCCTGACTCTAGAAGTAAGCTGGGGGCAATTGCCATGGAGAGGCACCAATGCTACTCCAAATACCTTGGCAGTACTTGCAGATTGTAGCTTCATAGACATTACAGATGGGATGGCATAAGTACCTCAATGTACTACAAGGTGTCTGTGTCGAGAGTGATTCATATAATGTATGAGGAAGGTGAGTCTTGGAGGTTGAGGGCAGTTTTCAGCCCAATGCAGGCAGGAGCCGGCCGAGACAGTCTCCCGTCGAGATGCCAGAGAAGGAGCAGTTTGCCCTGGAGATGACTCCGAGATGCAGGACCGATGGATGGATGGCAACGGGCCTCCTTCCATTTACTTTTCTCACCGCCGGCCTGGATATATCACCGTCGCCATGGCCAGTACTCAACGATGACAGTATACTTGATGGAGAGACCATCTCTCTACCTTTCATGCCGGCCCCCTTCCCCTAGGATGCTCTCTGAACATGCCTGTCCGCAGCCGCCGAGCCGTGTCGTTGTGGCCTCGTACCAATCGCAATAACAGGCAGAGAGTATCTTGGCGCTTGCGTTCCCTCGTTCTGTGACCTCGCCAATATCATCTCACACCAACTCCTCGCACCCATTGGCTGCCTGCCGACCAATCACCAGCCACCCCATTTAACAAGTTGTTTCCAACCTCAACACAATTCAATGGGAGAATGGATGAGGTAGTCGTAGAGCTTTCGAGGACTCCTAAAAAACGAATATGCCTTTCCCTTTTATTTATCATTGATGGTTCGCAACTCTTACCCCATGGATTCTATACACTGGCGGCCATTGCGGCCAACCCCTCTTAATCAGCCAACCAAGCCTGAGTCGTTTTCGTTCTTTTTACTCTTCATCCTCGTCTTCCTCATCCTCCTCGTCGACGTCCATGCCCTCCGCTGCTGTGATAGTAAACTCCCGTTCTTGATCCACGCCCATGTAACTGTCACTCATGAGATAGAGCTTCAAATCGTGCTTGCCTTCCGTAGGTACCGTAAACTCCAACTTCACGTCGAGCTTCCTCAGAATCGTCACCCTCTTGATGGCCAAAAGGCTCTTCGTGCTCTCTTCACCGACAACCAGCCACCAATTTTCCATCTTCTTTGCCGGGTAGAATGGCGCATGGACCGTCGGGTCCACTTCGTCGTCCTCTTCAACGTTGCGCTGGATCCTAATGTTCAGGTACGCCGGCTCGTTCGAGCGGATCTCGTCCTCGTCCTCGATCTCGTGCTCCATCTCGATGTCGGGGTACTTGTTATTGGTGAAGTCGGCAACCTGCGCGAGCTGGTTGTTGGTGAGACCGAGAGCCTTGACTAGCGAGCTGTAATCGGGGTTCTCTTCAGGGTTCATCGCCTCCATGAAATCGAAAATGTCCTTAATTCTACAGGTGGGATGTTGGTTAGCATGTTTTCTTTGGCGCGAGGAGTGGGGGGAAAAGGTAGTTATCGTCTGTTCTACGTACCCGAACTTATTAGCGGCCTTGATAGTATCGTCCGTAAAGTGAGGGATCTGCTTAAGCGGGCTATCGCGATCCCACATGGACTGTACCACCATCTGCGACATTTCCATGGCATTCATAGCATTGAGATGTCCTTCAGAAGAAAGGATGTCGACGGCTGCACTGAGAAGGCCGAGCACCTTGGACAGGATGACCTCCTGGTCTTTGATGAGATCGACAGGCAGCTGGAGCCTTGAGAAGTGCGCCTGCAACAGCACGAAAGCCTTGAAATGCGCCGAGTCCAGGTTGACGTCTCCCGACATCTTGACGGGCAGTTTCTCGTATATACGCCGCAGAATTCCGCCCTCGTGTCTCCTTAGTTGGATAGCCTCGAACTCGGTGGCCGACGTCACAACCTCGAGGACTCCCTTGAGCTTCGTGCGACCAGTGAGCGAGAGAAGGAAGGTTTCCATGGTCACGTAGGAGATGTCGTAGTACGCCGCGATCATGGCTGCGTTCAGAGGCACGACGGAGCCATCCTCCTCATCATATTCGATAATCTTCGCCTCGTTCAACTGGCTAAAAGTCTCTTCGACTCGGTCGGAAATGAAGCGACCAAGAGCGTCATCCGTTAGTTCACTGAGACCGTAGTAGCTTGGGTTGGCAAGCAGGCGCCTGTAGAAGTAGGTAAAAGTGGTCCAGTTAACAGCATCACCGGCCGACTGGATCATCTTGGTGCTGATCTCGGTGACAAAAGTGTCATGGAGGTTGTCCGGAACGTGCGACTCTACTGGAAGCGCCTCCCTCAAGAACTTGCTGTAGAACTCTCGTTTCACTGCTGGTACCATGAGCACGCCGCGGCTCTTCTTTTCCAAGGGCTGCAAGGCCTTGCCAAACATATGCAAGACCTCGCTCATGGAATAGTCCACGTAGCGGTGTTCTTGTCCATCGAAATATTGTGTGCCCATAACCACCACTAGATGGGCAATGCAGTCCAGCTCCCAGCAAACGTCACGAGATGCGACCAAGACCTGAATAGCTCCTCTGTCATAGAGATGCTTAACGATGCGCCGATCGCTCTGGCTGAGAGCCTCGTGGTAGTAGCCGACTCCGTGAGAGAGGGCCTCACGGAGAGGTTCCTCGTCAATGTGGTCGAGAATGCGCTTGAGCTGGTCGCCTTCAGCATTAAGGAAGCGGTCTTCAAAGTCATCCGCATAACAGGCTGCAAGAAGATCTCGAGCCGTTTGCCGAGTCTGCTTTCGGCTGTGGACGAAAACGATGGCCGGTTGATTCGGCGACATCTGCGTGATGGCAAGGTAAGTGGGCTTCGCCATCGCTAACATGAGAGAGGGGAAATGGGGGATTGAGAAAGATTGAAGGTGGAGTTCAAGTCGCAGGGGCCTGACAAGTGGGCTGAAGTTGTACACGTCGTGCTTCTTCGCGCCGATCCAAGACCCAAAATCTCTAGCGTTGGCGAGGGATACGCTGAGAGCCACTGTTCGCAGAGGGCGCTCCGTCTGGCCACTGATGTACTGCATCCGGGACACGACAACTTCGTAGACGTACCCCAGATTCTCTCCTAGTAGATGCAGCTCATCGGCAAGGAGAAGCTCGACCAGCTGGACATTCTTGCGCCGTCTCCACTGGCGCGATAGGACGTCCCACTGAGACGGCGTCGCCAAGATCAGGTCACCCCTATTCAGCAGGTCAAGATCGGTTGCTGTCTCGCCCGTCAGCTTCACAATCAACTTGCCGCCACGCAGGTGGCTAAGTCGCTTCTCCCAGTCGCGCAACCGTATATCGACAAGGTCTTGGTAGGGCGCGATATATACGGCTTTACCGGCCGAGCTCTTCGCCCAGTGACGGAGAAGAGCGAATTCTGCGCAGACAGTCTTCCCGGATCCGGTGGGCGCAGCGACAAGTACATTGTCGTCAGTACTATACAACGAATTGAACGTTTGAGTCTGGATAGGGTTGAAATTTTGCCAGTCGGGGTACAGCTTGACGTATTGTTCAACCTTGAGCGCCGACACGGGGAGAGGCTGAAGCTTGAGGAGCTCAGTATGTGGCGGGAACTTTTCAGGGAGGATGAGGTTTAGAAGAGAGAGAGCCAGCTTAGTTTCCGAGGCCATCCATCGATCCGAAATCAAGGAGACGAAGTAATGGGGTGGCATGGGCTCCAAAATTTCCACAGTGAAGTCTACGATGTGGCGGTTGTCTTCGGCCGTCGCATACTCCCTCCGGAGGATGAATTGGTCATGGTAGAGGATCCGCTCTCCGTCGCAGTCCTCGACAATGATCCAAAAGCTCTCCGCTGCGCCGTGGACCTCATCATCCCACTCGAAATTCGGCGTTATTTCGAGAGTTATATGCATCATGGACCTCGTGAGGGGTTTCGCAAGGGCCTGCACCTCCAGTCTGGGGAATTTGGCAACAAGTCCACAGACAGTCCGGCCATGTCGCGGCATACCGAGGAGTTCTCCCATCCTGGGAGGATCAAGGTCGAAGTATGCACTCCAGGGGGCCTCAACTCGTTCTGCTTTTTGGATGATGTCGCGAGGGCAGCTGGGGAACTGGCGAAGTGGAGTCATCGTCGGCCACATCCTCTTCTCGGCCATCTTGCATAGATGGAGGGCGATCTTTGCAACATCGGCCCAGCCCTTCTTCAAGGTAATCTCGAAGATGGCACGCAAGATTCGCCCTGCGGATTGAGTAACGTAGACCATGTCGGCCATGAGTGCGAAACCCTCCAAGCGAAGCCGAGAGATGTAGGCCTGTAGAAGAACGTTGATCTTGGCGTGGGATTCTTCGATACTTTCCTTGACAGGGATCGGAACTCGGCTAAGAAGCTTCGCAAGTTCAACCTTTTCGTCCTGTCGGACGGGGATGAACTTGAACTCGGCGCTGAGCGAGAATACTCGGAAGAGCTCAATGGTAGTGATGCCCGGAAGGATCAGGGTATTGTAGGTATCCATCGAGCCGTAGGTAATGTAGTAATGTGAAGCAATGCGACCCAGCTCAGTAGCCTGAAGCTTCCCTGTCTTTTCATCGTACTTGACTAGGCCCGATTTTCGGAGAACGGTGGCAGCAGAGTGTATGAGATCAACTCGTTTTTGTTCGAGGGCCTCGTCGTCTTCATATTCCGCCCCAACCTGGTAGAGACCCGGTGAACGGAGCATACGAACGAAGAGATATGTGTACCCGAGCCACTCTACTCCCTCGTCTCGCGTTCGGACATTACCAAGCACAACTTCTGCATTCAGGTTGTCGACCAGGCGGCTGACAAACTGACTCTCAATGGGTAATTGTTGATTCAAAAGCGATAGATAATATGTCATCTCACTTTGCGTCGTGATGATAATGCCTTCTCCGTAGGTGTCGAACTGAGGCCGGCCCGCACGACCGAGCATTTGTAGAACGTCCTGTGGACTAAGCTCGACCCAGCTACCCCTCTCGGGAGAGTAAACCTGTGTACCTTTGATGATGACTGTATGCGCAGGAAGGTTTACACCCCAAGCCAACGTAGCAGTACAAACAAGAACCTGAATAGAACCTTGAGCGAAGAGATCCTCAACATCAGTACGGTCAGCTCGATTCATGCCGGCATGATGGATTCCGAACCCGTATGGTAGAAGATCTTTGAGGTCCTTATCGGTAGCTTGCTCCGAGGCTTCATTCAGGATCGCGCGGCTACCAGCGTCGTGGCGGAGGATTTGGTTGATGGTATCCATTTCTAAAGCCTTGTCTCGAATGTACCGGGCGGTCTTGGCCGTGTCTTTTCTCGAGTGGACGAAGATGAGCATCTGGTTCCTATTGGTACCGACATGCTCCAGGACCTTGTTGTAAGTAACGTCATTCATCGTCTTGAGCTGTTTGATGGGCTTGCGGTCTGTAACGCCTATGAACTCTTGGCGGAGCGGGCAGGGTCGGAAAGATCCGTCAAAGTGGAATAGTCCAGTCTTCATATCAACTCGGAGGAAGCTTGCTACGTCCCTGAAGTTGGGCAGAGTAGCTGATAAGCCCACTAGGCGGACGGGCTCGCCGGTCTGCTCAGTCTTGCGGATTGTACGACTTATAATGCTTTCCAAAACTGGGCCACGGTCATCATGAAGCAGGTGGATCTCATCAATAATAATCAGTCGGACGAGAACGGTATAGGAGAGATCAGTCGCTTTTCGAGTAATGACATCCCACTTCTCTGGGGTGGTCACGATGATCTGAGTCTCTGCGATCTGTTGCTTCGTGAGTTGACGGTCTCCGGTAAGTTCCTCAACTCTAATACCATACGGCTGCAGTCTCTTGCCAAAGTTCCCGACTTGCTCCTGGACAAGAGCCTTGAGAGGGGCGATATATACAATCTTGAAGCTATCAAGGTCAATGTTGCCGGTCTCGGGATCGCGGTGCTTGCCGAGCTCCCTCAGAATTGTAAGCATAGCGACGTTTGTCTTTCCACTACCAGTGGGAGCGCAAACAAGCATGTTTCCATCATCTTGGAACGCCGTGGGATAGCACTTCGACTGGATCCTGTTCAGAGACTTCGCGGTACTAAAGGGAGGACGAGCCCACTCCGGCATCTCTGTAATCGGAATAAGGGGATCGTTGGGGTCACTCCGCTTCTTCGGTGCTGGGACGTGAATCTCTTCATAGCCCTTAAAAGTGCGCTTCGTAGAACCCGCAGGTATCTTCACATTCGGATTCGTCATGAGATGGTTGCCCTGGTCGAAAACGAGATTGTCTAGGTTGATGAGTTTCCGCGGCTGTAGCCCACCCACAAGCTGGCCCTCAGGCTTCTCGGCCTTGGCAGCACCGTTGGTGATAGATTCCGGGACGTCGATGTCCATCTTGATGTCAAGCTTCTTCTTGCCCTCCTCGGGCTTCTTCCCGTGGAGTTCATTGAGAATCCACTGCAAGCCTTCCGAGGCCATTTCGCGCTCGACAGCAGCACGGTCCTCGTTGCTCTCAGCCCGCGCTAACTTGGTAAGCCAGACGACCTTCTCCCGGTTCTCAATAAGAAGCTGGACGAGTTCGTGGTGTTCATATTCAAAGAGCTCCATGAGATCGTTCTCGATTTCTCGCAACGGCTTCTCTTCGCCACCCGGTTCGTCGGGTTCGCCAGAGAGTATTCGTAGCGCCTCTTGGGTTTTATCGTGTTGCTCTTTAGGGTCGGAATAGATCTTGCCGACTTGTCGCTGAAGCCAGAAGGCATCTATTTCCCGGGCTGGTACGGTAGTCTCCCCATCCTGCTTCCCTTGGTCTGCTACGCTAGAGTCGATAACCATTTCGTCGCCTTCTCGTAATGCCTCCGCATCGGCGGCATCGGCTTCTCTTGCGGCCTCCTCTTCCTCTTCTTCCTCCTCCTCTTCTTCTTCAGATGAATAGTCGCGGACCTCAGGAACAATCTCCTCCTCTTCGTCTTCGTCTTCGAATGCAACAGCGACACCTTGACGATCGTCAAGGGTGGCGCTGCCTTGTGATGCCCTGTCCTCTTCTTCTTCGTCTTGCGCATCGTAGTCGGTGATTTTCTTGCCTAAATTGACAAGGTCGTTGAACTGCTTCGGACTCAGCGTTATGCCCAGAATCTCGTCGATTTCTTTCTTCTTATCAAAGTCCTTCATATCCTCGTCCTTGAGATACTCTAAGACGGCGTCGGCAGCGCTTCGCACCACTTCGTAGGGTACGTCGCCTAGGCTGTTCGCGACAAGTGTTAGGATAAGGTCGAAGGTCGCGCGTGTAGCGGCTGTCCGCGGACGGTATTGGATGCCTTCGATGGCGAGATCTGCCGCGCCCAGAATACCATTCCCCCGTAACTGGCCATCGGCCTTGCGCTTCCTTTGGTCTCTTAACAACACATCTCGGCCTTCTTGTATGCTACCTCTCTCGACATCTGGAAGGGTTTTCGGTTTTGGCGCGGCCTCGCGACCGACGCGCGATCCCATGTCTTTGATCGTCAAGCGGCCGGCAATAGACTCGGGCTCGCCTGTCGCCTTGTCCGTGGGCCGGTTGATAAGTCGCCGGTCCACCTTGAGGACAAGGTTTGACATGGCCGAGTACTTGTACTGCGACACATCTCGTGGGTCGGCCATGGTGGGCGGTGATGCGAAACGCGGATGGATGGCTGATGTTGGAGCTGGTATTGGAGATTATTTGGAGATTATTAGATGGGAAATTTGTGTTGGAGCTGATGGGACCGGCTCTCTAGGAAGATATGCAGCAGTCCTCTAAGAGAGGATGCGAATTAATATAGTACACGGCAAGGAAGTGGTAATTGGATGGTAAAGGTTGACAAAATGGCCCACAACACCGACACCAAGGATGCCCATAGATTTTTTAAGTTCGCTGCTTCAGCCTGGTTGCTGCACAACGGATGTTACGAAGTAAGCTACAGCCCACTCGCCACTTGCGTGTGGTACATTGTACATGCCCATAGTGCGGTACGTCACGTGACAGCGTGTTCCAAGCTCGCCACCATTCGAGGTAGTTTCGCGGGGACTCAACTAAACTAGATTAACAACAATACAGCCAACTAACTGCACACCCCACCACACCACTCTGTACCAGAAGAGAAGCTCTCATCAAGCTCCGAGCTCCCACGACCTCGAACTCACGATCAAAATGGCAATTTAAGTACTTTTCACAAATTCCAAGAGAATATTACAGAACCGGAAACTTATCACTTTAAATACTTCCTTTGGCCCAATCTCTTCAATTTCATCACCATGCAGTCGCCTGAGGAAACAGTCAGGCTCATACAGCAGGGCATGGAGGCCTATGTGAAGCCGAGGGAGCAAGTTGAGCATGTTCGACGCGTTCTCGCATTCCATTTAGAATCCTCTTTGGGAGGGTCTTATGCCGGTGGGCCACTATCCCTGATTGACTCGTCGGCCAAGTTGATCCCGCCTGAGCAACGCACAACTGCGCTTATGGATGAGTTCTTCAAAGCAGTCTCGGCAAACCTCAAGGCACAAGACGAGTTCGATACTGTCCGGAAAGCTCACTCTCATTTAAATCAATCTGCTGGCCCCAAAGGTAAGCGGAGCCACCCGGAGATTTTGGACGACAAACTGCACTTGATCAATCAGCAAGAGAAGTCGGGCCGGCTCGAGTCGCTTGAGAAGTACATTAATCTCTTAGGCCAGAAGCCTGCGGCCGACTCCAGCTTCTTGGACCTAGAGTCTATTTTCAAGGACTTGGCGCCTTTTCTCAAAGTTCCAAATGAGATTGTGGATAGCTTCGCAACAGACGGGGAGGGGAGCCAGCCCGATTTGGCTAAGCTGGCTGATAAGCTGGACAAAGTCTTACTGAAGTCAAAGCTTCTCCTTACTCGAGAGGAACAGTTCCTTCAGGCGCTCAAGGCAAAGTGCTCCTTTGACCCCAACTCAATCACACCCTCCGCCAAGATTCGCGCTCTCGATGCCACTCGCAATGAGCTAATCAACTGGATCGAGTCAGAGTTGAGCAAGGCTTCGAGTGATGAGGACGAGGCTGATGCAGACCCTTCTCCAGATGGCGAAAGAAAAGTTGGCCCGGAGGATGAGACCACAAAGCAGAAGAAAGCCAAAATCACCGCGAAGCTGGAGACTGTAAAGGACAAGTACGACCAATACATAAGCGCACGAAAAGCCCTTATCACTGCTCTTGAGGCACCAGCCTCCATGTCGGCGGAACCGATTGTGAAGCCCGCCGTCATCTCTCTACAAGAAGACAAATCCACAGTCACGACTACACCAGGCTCGACATCGCATCTCCTGCTGCCTTACTTGGCAAATTTGTCCAAATTGACCTCGGCGCAGAAATCCATCATTGCCTACAAATCTCAATTCAATATTTCTCTAGCTAAACAGCTGAAGGAGGCGTGCCAAGTAGTAGAACACTTGGTTCCAGAGAGCCAACTTCTTCCACAATTCCCATGGCCCGCTTCAGAGCAAGCAAAGCACTCGAAGCCGGGATTCCCCGATAGCCTGGGGTCGGCGACCGCGCCAGAGCAACCAGACCTAACGGGAAAGATAAAACCATGGGTCTTCGCGTCGGATTCCGCCAGGATTGCAACCATGGAAGCCGTGGCAGAGGGCATCGAGGACGGCGAAATGGGCATCGAAGGCATCGTCAGTACCTTGGCTGAGATTTCTCGCATGTTTGGCGAAGGTGACGGTGGCCCTGGTGGAAACAAGCAAGCGGATCCTTGGGGATCTCTGGCTTTGGATCTTGGGCTTCTCGGGCCCAAATCTCGGTCGTAAAAGCCGACAGTCTGATGAAAGGATGTTCGATACCCACAAGATTCGATAGTCTTGGATCTACCTAGCATTCTTGCTACATATGAAACAGCAGGTTTAAGAGAAAAGCGAAAGCAGCATGTCATGATGATAATGAATAGAATACATTAAACGCCAGACCTTTTTTAATACCCGATCCGATTGCACTTTTGTCCCCATACACAATATCTGATAACATGACTCTCTCTATTTCCCAGCCATGATGGCAGATATCCTCAGGGCCAAATCTAGAATCGACAAGTGCTCGCTCGCGCCGTCTACCAACCTCTTGTCGATTTCGGAAAACACCATGACAATCTTGTTCTTTTGCTTATCGGGAATAGTCTCATCGAATATGATGGCTTGATAAAGCTGCAAGGTTCCGTCAGCTTTGGGGTAGATGGACAAAACAACTTAGGACGTATAACATACCTGGTTCAGGACCTGTCCGGCACTCCAGCCATCCGCCACCATTTCCTGCACAACCTCCGCGACCGGGGTATAGGTCGAGCCGGATCCTCTTGGGCGCATAGCCTTCACGAGAGTGTCAATTGTCGGGGCCGGTATTACGCCAGCAATATCCTCGACAATCTTGGCTGTGACAACCTTTTTCTGCCCATCCATCTCTTCGTCTCCATCCTGGTCCACGCCTCCCATCGAACCGACTAACCGGGCGGAACTTTGGAGGAAGGTGATGGCCTTTCGCAAATCGCCCTCGCTACAATTTATTAGAGCGTCCAAGGCGCCATCCCCAAGCGGAACGGACTCCTTCTCGGCAATCTCGGCGAGCCTCGCCCTCGTGTTCGACTTGTCCAAGCTCTTGAACCGGAACTTGCTGCACCGACTAGCCAGGGGGTCAATTATGCGGGTGACGTAATTGCAGATGAGGCAGAATCGCGTGATCTTGCTGTACGTTTCCATCGTGCGACGGAGAGCGCTCTGGGCGTCCTGGGTCATGGAGTCGGCCTCATCGAGGATGATGATCTTGAAGGGTGGGCAGGGGTATTTGTCTTTGTAGCCGGGAGGGGCGTTCGTGAGCTGCATTCGCGCAAAGTCTTTGACCTTTTCTCGGACGATGGAAATGCCACGCTCGTCTGAGGCGTTGAGTTCGAGGACGCGAGATTTCATGAACTCGGGTCCATAGAGTTCCTTCGCTAAGGCGAGAATCGTGGAGGTCTTTCCCGTTCCTGGAGGGCCGTAAAAGAGCATGTGAGGTAGCTACGGAGAAAATAACGGTTAGACGGGAAAACCGAGGCGCATCTGGATGATCAGGAAAAAGATTGGGCTCGTACGTTAGAAGCCTGTAGGGTCCTCTGAAGGACAGCGGTGGTATGCTCTTGGGCAGCGACATCGTTGAGGGTTCTTGGACGGCTGTGTAGACATCCAGTTGTCAGCGGAAGAACGAAGACATTATCGACATTGAGGCTGCGTTGATTGCCGTACTATTTCTCTACCCATGGCTGCGTTCTTGGGGGTTGTGCCGATTTGTCTTGCTTCTGAGTTCCTGCGCCGTTGGCAGCAGCCTGTTTCCTCGCCTTGATGTCAAAGAAGCTCGCCATTGCGAGGCCAGAAGCGTGCAGGCGGACGAGACGCGGGTCTTTCCTTCGCTTAATTATGTATGGGTTTAATATTGAATTTCGGGGCTTTTCTTCGCCGTTTCGTGGGCACAAATGGAGGACTCTGAAGATGCTCGAGTTGGGAGGTTATGAGGCACAAGAGAACATTGAAGCAATTAAAGTTCAAGCTGGGACCGTCGCGCTCAACGCGTCGCTAGTTAGGTCCCAAATGCGGGGCAGTTCTGTGGCGGTCCTGTTTAAAGGCACCCGTCAGATAGAGACAGGTGCTGGCCGAGAGAGAATGGATCAATGTACGAAGTATTACGAGGTACTTCGTAGACAATATTCTTCTGATTGGTCAATGGATGGATACTTATACTATTAAACGCTCACGGCTCCCAAAGATGTAGGGGCTTCCAGATTTGGATCCCTCAGGAAATGCAGGTGGACAGGTAAATGTGAGATTAGGAAAGAATATGTAACTTTAGTTTATGGGTTTGGTGGAAGGTGGTGGAGTTTGTCGCTTCGCCCTTCATAGATCTCTCCAGTCCTGGCGTCGCCTTCTCTCACTTACTTATGTACTTCGTACTGGACAGACTAATTCCAGCGATCTACTCCTTCGTATGTTCTGTGAGACAGAGGGCCCCAGATGAAGAACTTCGACATCACGTGGCCTAGCGCGACCGCGACAGCCTCATAACGCGTCGCGTTTCATGGTCACTCTGACTTGCCCTCTTTTCTTCCAACATTCCACCACATCAATCATCGATCGAGCGAAGCTAATCTTAAGCGAACCAACATGGCGAACAGACAGACATTTGAGGACATGGACCTGCCCCTTTTCACAATCGTCAGGCGCGGCGAGTCCATCTCATCCATGTGTCTGGAAATCCAGAAGATGGAGAAGCCCCATAACAAGTCGAAGGGGTTTCTGGCAAATCTTGAATGCTTTGACCTCGATCCCCTGAGTGAGTCGTCCCGATATATTTTGGAGCGGGAGTGGGTCAATGCGTTCAAGAGCGGCCACTACGTTTCGCTATCCTATACCTGGGACCCTTCTAAGTTCGAGAACATGTCCTCCTCAAACGACTCCGAGTCGTTGTATTATATCCGATCTCGAGACCTTGTTGGGGTATTCCCATCACCGGTCCGCAACCTGGTTTTCACGCGCACCATCAAATACATGCGTTATTTTGGCGTACATTTGTTGTGGATTGACAGGCACAGTATCAAGCAGTGTGAAAGACGCTACAGCGAAGAAAAGAAAGCCGGCCTCGAATCGATGGATCGTGTCTATGCATTGAGTAACTACCCGCTTGCCCTGCTCTGGAGACAAGTCGAGTCGGAGCGCGAATTAGCCCTTCTTGCTCGCATCCTACGACGGCACCTTGTTAAGGACAGGTCGGGAGGAGAGGTCACAGACATCCGGCGCGGCAGACGACATAGGTTCCAACTTTCGGAAGAAACAAGTCGCGAGGAGGCATGGGAGGTACTCGAGCTTGTCGCTGACATACTTAGGGACGACTGGTGGTTGCGAGCCTGGACTTACCAGGAGGCCTACTGTGGAGGGGCGAAGATGGATCTGCTTCTGCCCCACAAACCTTCCCTTGAGGTGCAGAAACGGAAATGGGATGAATTTCAGCGCATTCCCGGAGAGCTCTGCATACGCTTCGTAACCTTCACTGAACAGATTACCAATCTCTGCCTGGCTTTCCAGCATCAGACGAAGAAGGAAGAGGTAACGGTAGAGCAGATCCTCCGCAAAGCAGGAAAATACACGGTCCTGCTCGGGGACTCCGAGTCCATGACTCGGACTATTATCTCTGATGTTGCATTGAGAGGAATCTCAGAGCCGATGGACCGCCTGTCTGTTATTGGCAACTGCTGCGGTTACTCGAGACGCCTGGACGTCGAGCTCTTGCAAGAAAATTCGCTCAGCGTAAGTCTCGCTACTCTAACTATGTGTCTGATGAATGGAGAAATCCTCGATAATCGAAAGAAAGAGGGCCGTGGTGTGGTGTCCGAGATGTCTATTGGTAGGTTTCTTGGAAGATACCTATTTCGTGGGTTCCATGCTCCTGAGCCGGAGTCGTATCGCAAGTTGTCCTTCTACAAAGGCTGCCGCTTCAGTGGCGTGCGACTCACCCGCGAAGGTGTCCAGACCAAGGGCCACCTCTGGAAGCTAGGCAAGGTCATCGACACGTCTAGGGACGTGGATCAGTCGCGGGGGCTCGATGGCCTGTTGGACTATCTTTACGACTGTGGCCACGAACACCTAGCTCAGCTGATAGAGAAGTTCGTACCCTCCAACAGCAGCTTCTCCAGCTCGAATGAGGACCGCGAGTCGTCTTTTCGCGACAAGACACTCGGCATGATGTGTGAGCATCTAGAATACGCCATTGCACAAGGACGTCAACTAAGATTGGGAGCTCCATGGAGCTCGCGGCGCAGGGAGCCCGACCGTGCCATTTTTGTCTGGGAGGCAGCCGGTTGGTCGCAGTCTAGGTATGCATTCACCTCCTTCCGACAGAGGCGTGATATGAGTGACGTGGATCGTCACGTTTCGATGGTGATAGACCTTGAAGCATCGCATGGCGAAATGTCCATGCCGAGGCTCTACACCCGGCACTGGATCCTTGGGATGTGCGACTTCAGAAAACTCCCGCCTCATAAAGTTGTGTTTCCGTGGCCTCCCGGGTTGTCGGCTATCAAGGCTTGAGATGATTCTCTCGGTCAGTTTTAGGATCGTAATTGTCTAGACATCTTGTCGTCGCTAGTTCCATTTTTTAGATCAAGGTTTGCACAGATTACGCATAGCAGAGCGAATCATTCGATGTCTGCCATCCCTCGCTCAGGTTGCTCCTTGCTTTCCTGGGTGAATCTCTTCACCCGGCCATTCTCTTCTACAACGGAGATAACCGCCACTCTCGGACTCCCAGGCCATCTTCTGTGCCCGTAGTACCGGGAACATGCGAGTAATGGACGCTCATTAGCATTGATATTTCATTAATATATTCAATTAGTCGCTTCAAAATAGTCTCTCACCATTCCACGCACACACACCAGTAAATGTACCTCCATAGGCAGACGTAGTTATGACATCGATTTTAATGGAAATGGCAAAGAGTACAATTGTAGCTTGGCTCAACGGCGGGCAATGACTTTCACAAGGCAGACCAGACTGGCAGACTGCATGAAGCCAGCAGGCAGTGTACAACTGTACATTTGATTGATGGAACTTCATTGAGCTTGAAACTTTACTGGCGCTTGTCCGCGTCTAAACAACATTGAAGTGGGCACAAACCACAGGTACGAACTACAAGGACAAAGCAAACGGCGCCCAAACGGCGTTGCCTTTGACCTGACCTTTGCCTGCCAACCTGCACCACCCAGTCTCAGTCTCAGTCTGAGATTCTGCACCACCCCGGAATTCATGAAGCCAAAACACCACACTCAACCTGTGCTATCTCTTGAACCTTGAACCTAGCGCCTACTACTACCGCTTTTGCACCGAGACTGCCCCGCACCCCAAGCCGTCTCCAAGTCAATTCATGTTCTGTTGTCTTGGTTCCCTTTCACCCCTCCAC
>SJVG01000636.1:0-22413 GCA_034774675.1 Scedosporium minutisporum
CTCCTCCTCCCCCTCTTCCTTCCTCGACTCCGCAGCCCCCTGACTCGACTCCGAAGTTCTCTGCGCCAGACGCCAAGCCTCATGCCACCCCGCCTGTGAGCACTCAAGACAGCCAAAAGAAACGACCGCCTCCGCCATCACCTCCAGCTCACGATGTGGGCTCGACCGCAAATGGAGAACCCATATATTGTCCCACACCGCGCAGGGTCGCCGGTCTTCCCCGCGGTGATGTGCGGCGAAGAATTCGTCTCCCCTATGCACGCGTTTCGACCGACGATGACTCTAGTAGTAATGGTGAATCAGCCCAATTCCCGCCAACTTATCCGGCCAGGCTTCGTAAAGCTAGGCCTTCGCGGTCGAGATCTAGGACCAAGATCGACATGACACGTTCGATTGCAAATACCGTAGCCCAGCTAGAAGAGCAGAGTCGAATGGCTCCATCTGACCAGGCAAGGAGCCAGACGATTCCGCAACAGGCGGCTGGTCGTGAAATTCAAAAGTTGTGGGCAAATCTAAGACAGCAGCGACAAAATCTGTACGCAGTAAGACAGGATATGGCTAAAGACCGTCTAGCCTTGCAAGATTTGCGGCGACGCAGGGGCGAGGCTGACAATAAGATGCTGGCCACTCTTCGCAATCTCCTGCCGAGGATGCCAAACAACTATAGGAGAAGCTTTGCAGATGCCCAAGCTCTATGGACCGAGTACAACACGCAGGAGCTTAGCTACGAATTGCACGAGCAGGCCGTGGACAAACTCGAGAAGGAAGTCGTGGGTATGGAGATGCAATTTTTTGCCGTTCTTTCTCTACAGCAAGGTGTTTCCGACGATCAAGGAAACGACTCTTCGTCCGACCAGGAAGACGATAACGGCGCCGAGGAGGAAGACATGCCGTTCGAGCTCAAGGGCATCTCAAGAGACAAGCCCCTGGAAGATATCCATCCTCTGTACGAGCAATTTCAATCCGCCATAGGTGAATTTGGCATAGCCCAGGAGAGCTGGCATGAGCTTCAGACAACGAGACAGGCCATCGACAGCAAGATACACATCACTCAGCGCTTAGAGGTCATGGGACTAGACGAGGAAGAGGAGGACTTTTTGGATAACTTCCCAGAAGAAGAGAAGCGACGGGCCGAGGATCTACAAGAATGTCAGGCGAGAGTCTATAACTTGAAAGCCCTGTGTAAAGAGAAAGGCATCATGCGGAAGCACCTCTCTTTCCAGATGGTTTACCTGCTCCATAAATTCTTCCCAGGCGATGAAGATAACCCGGAGTTGGCGGAGGATATAGACCTACCTGACAACCCAGAAGATTATTCGCACACCACTGCCCGCCCCGCCTTCCCACGCCTGCTCGCGCAAGAACCTCATCTCTTTGGAGATTTCCCCATCCTCCCCAGCAAGGCGCTCGAGAACGCAGAAAAGCTGTCCGAGACCGACAAGCGAAAACCTGCCCTAGTGCACAATGCGCAGGAGGAAGTGTTCCTGGACCGCATCTTCACGGACATGCCGCGGAAGAATACATCGGCGTTTATACACCGATGGCTGTATCACCAACTGAGGCTATCCCCATTTATGGCGCATACCCTGCTCAACACGCTCGGGGAAGACGCCGAACGTGTCGACGTGAGAGCCTGGGAGGACGATGTCCTCCGTACGTGGTGGGACGACTTGAGGCCATCGGTCGGACTTCCGGAAGCTTCGACCGTACAGTACGGTGTTTCGGAAGAGAGTAGCAGTATTTTCGGCATGGTCCTGGATCTCTCCGATTCGAAGCTGATTCAAACTTTGGGTGCCGATTATTACTGATGATTCTTCGGCGCTTGAATCTCGTTTTGCTCCCTTTTTTTTTTTTTATATTACTTTTCTTTTTTCTATTTTTTTTTTCCTCTTCGCCTGTTTCAATCATCGTGGCGTCGTTTCGATTGGAGTCTTTGGAAAGGTTTGCGGAGGACAATATTACTTGTAGATACCATACCACAAGATGTGATATAATGTTGGAAAAGCGACAAAGGAGGGTTTCGGGATACGATCACGGTTTTCTATGTCTCTGGGAGCCGACGCGTTGCGGCAAAATTCCATTTCGATATTCTCAAAACATTTAACACGGGTTATTTGCTCGACTTAACTTCGTACTTCCAACCACCACAACCTGTTATCGTCCAGAAGGACCCTTGAAATGGAATAGTGTCAGTTGATGCTTCCGCGCCGGATTGGATCGGCCCGCACTTGTAATTCCGTCGACCTGTCAGAGCAGAGGCTCGATCAGATCTCTTCGATTCAAATTCCAGACAGGAGCCCGAAAACGTGTTAGGTGCCCACTGAGGTCCCCAAGCTAAGCTCCGTCCTTCAGTGGGTCCGGTTGTCATTGATTGCTGGATTCCAGGGTCATGGTTGAGCTGATAGGCTCTCATGAGCACACTGTGTCCTCGACCAAGTTCGACCGGGAGCCAAGTACCGACGACTCGACGTTGCGAGCTACCGTTGTACCACTTCACTCGGCCTTCGTCGGATTGTCGTCTCTCAGTAGGCACCACCCTGCAGGTCTCAACTAGCCACCACCCCCTCAATTCGAGCGAAACCCTCCGTCGGAACAAACATCTACAATCAGGCATTGGGGTGGGTGTAAAGAAGAAGTTAGCTAAGTTACTCTTGAGTCATTTGACACTTTCGCCATCGACTTTCTATGTTGTGATCTGGGCTTGCTATTTTACAATGGTCTTATCAAGGGTGGTGCTGCGTAGTTTCGGCGTAGGGGAATTGATACCGCGTGGTTTAATGAGATTCACCCGTTGCTACTGGAATCTGTCCCCTAGAGAATGCGGAGAATTGGTTCCCCATCGTGCATAACAGAAGGGAACCCCCGGGACGCACAGAGAGACAGAGAGGTGGGACGGACGAATAGAGAGGGGCCAGTGATTCCAGCGAAGCGGCAGAAGGAAAGAGGAGGTATCCATGGACGGGGAGGGGTGAGTGACGAAACGAATGTTGGTTTTCATTCTCCCATTATTCCAATTGTAATTCTTGGAAGAAGCATTGGCGACAGATCTCCCTCAAGCGATTTGTTCTTTCAAATCCCTCCTTGCGCATTCTCATGCGTAATTTTTCTTCTTTTTTCCTTTTTATAAGGAATTTTGCTATCTCTCGAGCGGCAGCGAATGGGAAGATTCCCCTTCTTCCTGGTGGCGATAGTTTTCCTGCATGCCGGGCGGTCCATCACATGGCACTACTGGCGGGAATTTACCAAAATTGTAGTTTTTGAGGGGGGGGACATGTTGTCTGACGGGCTGGACAAGGCTGGGGAAGGAACATGTCTCAAAAAATGGATGAGGGATGGAAAATTCCAAATTTGTCTTTGATGCCTAGGCGCCAGTCCTTTGTCACCGCTATTTCGTCAGGGGCGAAGCAATCGTGCGACCCAACGGAACCCAACAGGTTTTAATCGTTGGTCTTGAGATTTTAAGCCGCTGAGCCATGTCAGATCATTGGGAACGTTGAGGGTTTGAAAGTTTGGAGATCTGTATCCAAGCCGCTGTGGAAGGAGATACTGGACGCGGTAACTTCGGCAGAGGTATCATTGGAGCTGATGCGTTGGCAGCTCCCAACCATGCATGTTCGCGACTCCTTCCTTTCCAGCTGCCTTGGTGTGATACAGCAACGCCAAATATGTATGATGTAGGTCAGGACGCAGACGGGCGGCTGGCTTCTGCCTTTCACATCGGAGCCTTGCCTGGCGATGACATCGTTTGTTCCTGCCGTCGGCAGTCACCGCCTGGAAGCAATTTGGATCTCGCGGCCAATGTCTAGATACCATTACCTCACGCCATCTCATAAGTGGGAGACAATTGGAGTTCAAGACGCGCTAATTTATTACCGATGCATCTCAGAAGGACTGAGAGAGGAAAGATGGCTCCTTGATATCATTCCGGGAGAAGGCACGGAATGCAATAGGTGTAAATGTCCACCACTGATAGCACCTACCCATAGAGGTTATCCAGCTGTATTGTGTATGCTGGCGACGTCGTAGCGGCTTGCCGATGACGCCACTAGAGAGGTCACGATGGTCCAGGTGCGTCAGTTCCCACAGGAGGTACTCGAGTACATTGTAAGCAACGTTCCCACCACATATCCCATTTCCGTTCTTCCCCGAACCATTCAGATGGTCCCTTCCCAACTCTCCTAGCGTCAGGTTATTGGCGACCGAAGTCGGGAAGGAGCGTCACGGCTCAAGGGCGTGGGTTGTGCGACGGCGGCGAAATCAATTCACATGTGATTGCGATACCTTTTGTGCTCTTGCGCGCTGGTAGAGAAGGTGTGTGTATTCTATTGTCGTCTATGTGTACGCGTGTGTTCTGCGTGTATGCGTCCGTGTTAGACGCAGATTCTCGCCTCGAGAGCAATCCAGCCATCAATTGATGTGAGCACCCACGTCTCCGCCTCCGAAAAATCCGGGGTAATGCGGCCGGAAAAGCCAGGCCAAGTCCGGATATCTCCGGAATTCTCGGGCCACCTCCTCCGTTGACTCGGCGCCCGGATCGCCCGAAATCGAGGAGATCCCTGAGACAGGAAGAATGTAAAATAAATAATAACAAAAGAAGAAGAAGAAGAAGAAGGGTGAGCCCCTAAACGAGGCAGTTATTGCGAATTCTTTCTCTAACTCGGCAGTCCCAAACTCCCTTTGTGCGCTATTTTCAGAATAGAAGCAAATTGATGTCAGTTCGGCACTGCGAGCGATCCTTCAGATGTCGAAACCAGACGATCTTAGCTGTATGCAGCAGGTCCTTTTCCCCTAGGCCGACTAATTTACTGACATTCACAGCTGGGAACTTGGATGGAGATCAAGTTTAATCAATCTTGCCACATCTCGTCTGGCTCTGACAAATTAAACCATCTGCCAGTCTGCCCCCAAGTAATAGAGGCCGGGACTAGTGGCAGATCTTCTCCTCCACTTGGGTTATATTACAGGCGTTCAGAGGCTCCTGGGCTATTTTAGGCATGTTATGAGACTTCCTTATAGGTTTTGGGTCATTTAGGTCTATTGACGTCTTGATAGGATCCTCAGGATATTGCCATCTTGAGCCGCTCCTGTGAGCCTCATTCACTTGCCGCGTGGTCATCGGAGAAGAACTCGAACCAGAAAATCCCCCAAATTTTGAGAGCCAATCTACCAGGCTACGTTTAGCTTAACAACCTCCGCAGCTTAAGTCCTGGAGCAGTTCACAACTTCGTCCCCAAACGGTTCCAGGGTCGTTGCATATTGCAACCGGATCACAATGACTCTATGAGCTCCAATGACATTGACCAGCCTTCGAGGCATTACTGAGGTGTTAGAGTAGTGGAATACTGCTGTCAGCGACGAGGTCTTCATCATTGCTCCAAGAGCCGCTGAATCGGGGATTAATCTTGCTGGGGAATCTGCCCAGTGGCTTTCTAAATAAAGACTATCAGAGTCCAACGGATACCTAATCTACCTCCAACGACCCGTACCCTCCACCTGCCGCTAATAACTTTGTGTTCCGCTGACGTTTCTCGGCAACAGTCGCCAAAGGAGCTCTCGGCCGTGGATCAGTCTGGGGTGCATCGGCTCGGCTGGATCTAGGCGGCATGCACCCCAAATCCTAAAGACAAAAGGGCCTTTTGCTCCCAACCTCGTGAGTTGCACAGGCTCTTCTCGCATCCTCTCATTTAATCACTTGCCTCGAAATATCGGGGTAGGAAATTAAACAGAAGGTATATTATGTTGGTAAGTGTTGACAAATTGGCAGAAAGTCTTCCTCTCATCTACGTCCCGTTCTTTAGCCTGATTAACTGCCCTCCCCACCTGACCTCCTATTTGAGAGCACGATTCGAATAAGTGCAGGTGAGTACCCAGTTAAGCTTTTCGATATCTGCGAAAGCCTGGTAACGAGGAAGTGGAGTTCAGGGTGGAGGATCAGAAGTGTCAAGCTCGGACATTATGCTCATGATGGAAATATATCCTGTGCCCCCATGGGGGCTGTGATGGATTCAGACAACCCGCCTCGTGATAAATCATGACATTGGCTTGCCGTGATCAGGAGAACGCAGAACAGGTAAACCGAATCCTGGGGCTCTTTGGGGAGCGTCTTCGGGAAGCGAGGTTGATGGCATGAATATTTATATTCGCCGTACTTCCCTCTTCACCCCCATGCCTATTCTCAGAGGGCCGAATCACCATAATATGCAGGATCTAGCCTAAGATCTTCCCGGCCTTCTCAAAATTGTTTTTATCACTTTTGTTCTGCTTGCTGATTCCCGGAAACGGCTCGAAACAATCGCTACGAGAGGATATTCTCTTACGCACCCTCTTTCCCACCCACCCACACACGGTCTATTTCTGTACATATTCCTTCGGACGGGGAGATCGAAAAAGATCTATAACCGGCATCTTGTATACTTTAGCTACTCAGCTCTACGCACGCAGCTTGGGGAACCTTCGTCAGCTCCGAGATAGCTGAAACATTCCTCGTCGTTACTCCATCTTGCTTCCAGAAGCCGAATACCCATTCTATCCTGCATCTTACAACCAATTGATATCTGGAGAAATGTATCATGCTCGCTCACTCCTCCTCATTGTCGGGCTTGTTACCGGCTCCGTCACCGCGCAAGGGTTCTGGACAAACTGCACACGATGGGCACTCGGTTTCGAAAATTCAACCATTTACCGGAACATGATGTTGGCCGAGTGCAGGGATGACAAGAAGAAGTTACATACGTCCTTCATCTCCCTCAATGACTGTCTAGCGAACCAGGAAGGCCAGCTAGTAGCAAAAGCTAGGTGAGTATTCATCCCAACTGAAGCCTTCAGCATTAGTTCGAAGCGGGCGTTGGCTAACCCCCGGGTCTCTGTTCTCCAATACAGCGGCGGTTTTGAACCAACTTGTGCGAGGTGCTCGACGCGCGGCTCGAATTTGACATGCGAATGTGCCCCTACCTGGGGCAGGCCGAAGGAGACGTCGATAGACTTGAGTAAGTACAGCGATTCATCTCTTACACCGGAGTGGTGGGATGTGCCCTGACTCGCATTTAGATACTGTAATAAGCAACGTGGATGGAATCATCTCGTGCTTTGGGTTCATGGGTAAGTTCTAACCATGTTCAACATGATGATGGATTGGGTGGTTCTAACAAGTTTGCAGGCGTGGAAATAGACGACTTTAACTCGAGCCCTGCGTGACGAGCAATATGAGCATATACGAAAAGGAAAAGAAACCCTGATATTCATTGGGAGGCAAGACTCATCGGTACCTCAGAGCTTGGAACGTCGTTGATGGGACGTCCTACGAAGCAACTAAGCCATCTGCCACGCCTTTTCTGAAGGACCTAGAGCCACAAACCACGAATGTCGCCATATCCTTGCCTCTTACACTCACTTTTACATCCGAAACCGTGTCTGTCGCTACCTGGAGGCTCTGACGGAGCAGCATTGCATACTTCCGGAAGGGAAAAGGAGCTTGCCTAAGCATCATCAAGCATATACTTACTCGATACCCCGAGTTCTAACACCCTCGCTAATATGACAGCCGCCTAGTTACTAAGAAATTTATCACAAATTACAACGTTATTTTGGTGCCAAATGTTAAGAACTCACCCAAGGCCTAGTTTTATGAACGCGGATGTGAAGGGTGAATGCGTCCGAATACATATGTATTCCATGTATTGTATATACAACGTCGTGCCGCCAACAAGTGATAATCAACCAGGCAGCTCTTTTCCCCTCTGGTCTTCTTCTCTCGAATCCAGAAATGCGTATGTACCCTAAACTCCATGCTAAATCCCGATTATCTCAAAAAAACAGACAGGAAAAGATTGGGCGCTGTACAAGACTGCGCTATCTTTTCGCTTTTTTCTCCTTTTATACAAGCCGCTGAGATTCTTCAACAACCTCAACTTAGCCTTGTACATGGGCCTCCGCCGTCTGCGGACTCGAAGTGAATTGGTCTTGAAAGGCGCCAAGGAGCGCCAGGCCCCCTTCGATGCCAAGATTCCCTTCCCTTCGCTTCCTTTCCCCCCTGATATAACCTTGCAGTGCCAAGTGTTGGATATCACTTCAGCCCTCAACTTCCCTCCTCTTAAACAACAACTCCACATTCGGATCCGGCGCCTTACTCATAACAACCATCATCGGCCTCGGTCTCTCCTGCCCTTCCCTCAACTTCACGTCGTAATTCAGCAAGAAGTAGGCCAGCGCCATCTTGACCTCGTTGCCGGCGAAGAACCGGCCGGGGCACGCGTGCTTGCCCGCACCGAAGTTCATGTTGGTGTCGTTGATCGAGGTGAACTGCCAGCGGTTGGCGTCCTCGTCGGATTGCCGCCGGAGGTTGTAGAAGCGCAGGGCGTCGAAGGTTTCAGGGTCCGGGAAGTGACGGGCGTCGCGCGAGAAGCCGGCTTGTGGGGCTAGGAGCTTGGTTCCGGCGGGGAGGTGGGTGCCGTCGGAGAGGTCGATGGGCTTGATGACTTTGCGGATGAAGGAGGCTGAGGGTTTGAAGTGTTAGTGTTTTCTTCCACCGAAGAGAGGGGAAAAACTTGAGGTGGGTTGAGGGAAGAGAAAGGGGAATGTGACGTACTGATGTTTCCGGATAACCGCTGAACCTCCTTCATAAAGCTGTCCATCTTCTTCAACTTCGCCATACTATCCTTCCTCGCCCACCCCTGCTCCACCTCCAGAACCTGATACGCCTCCTCCCTCAACATATCCTGCACCTCCGGATGCGCCGCCAAATCGTACATGCAATCCGTCAGCAAATTATTCGTCGTATGGATCGAAGCCGCCGACAAAATCAGCTGCAGCTGCGTCTGCGCCGCAATATCCGTCTTCTCATTTTCGGGAAGTGCCTCGAGAAGCCACTGGATCAGGTCGTCGGGCGGCTTCTCGTAGCCGGGAATCTCCATGTCCCGTAACCTCTCTCGGATGATGGGCTCGAGGAGCTTGCGCGCCGTGTCGAGGTCGCGACGGATGGCGCGGATCTCGGAGACGAGGTGCTGGCCCAGCGGTCGGAGCCATTCGGGGAAGAGCTGGAGCTTGACGACGGCTACGAAGACGTGCACGGCGAAGTTGATGGAGGTGTCCATCCATTTTTCTTGGCGGTTGATGGAGGGGCCGACGAAGGCGCGGCCGCTCATGCGGGCGACTGCTCGAAGGGCGAAGGGTTGGAATTTGAAGGGTGTCCAATCTGGAAGTTCACTTCGTTAGATTGACCTCGCGATAGGTGGAAAAGAGAGAGAGTTAGTGTGAGAGAGAGGTCAGCATACCCTTGCATTCGGGGAACTCTGTAGCGGTTATGAATTCGAGTTCTTCCTTGAGTTGGGGAACGAGTCGGGCGAGGTTCTGTGATAGCCTCTTGCGGACTAATGTCGCGAGCATTTCACCATTGTGGCCGGGGCTGAACTTGGTGTACTTGGTTTGTAGCGCCTGAGAAGCATAAAGAGTTAGCTATCCGAGGAATAGAAGTTGGTAGGCGGAGTAGTTGTTCAAGTCGGGCACGACTTACTTCGCTCACTGCCTCCGTTGCGCTCAGGACATCTTCAGGAAGCCCCTTCAACTCTCCGATTAAGTTCGCTGGTATCAAGACTTGAACACCTTCCGTCGCCTTGATCTGGTATACTTGATCTCGGAACTAACACTGCCAGTTAGTATACATCCTTGACCTCATGTTTGATGGACAGAGTACTATTCTAGCAGCAGCAGTAGCAGCACCACCACATCTGCAAAGCAACGAGCCGAAAGAAGCCTAGACCACTTTCAATGTTAGACTCACCTTCTTGTAGCTGTCGAGGACTAAACTCTCGGCATTAAAGGCCCATTTTAGCCTCGAAGCCTTGTAGAAAGGCGCTTCCACCTTCGACTGAGATGTCCTCTGCTTAAGAAGCCAGGCCAATAATAACACGGCGCTAACGGCCAGATAGTAAGCAACATTCTTGCCACCAATAACTACCCATGGCAGTTGAAGCTCGATCGCCGTCGCCATGCTGTACTAGAGGCTGAAATCTCGTAGAGGAGAGGGAATCGTGCCCTTCCTCAGATAAAATCCTTCTTCGAGGATTAGTTGAATCACGACCTCAACACTTGCATAAGTGTTTGCGTTCGGCGGAGGTCCCGTTCCAGTCAAGCGCCGAGCACCGAGACGAGATTCGGCGACGAGTCAACGTTTTCTCCTGGGTTGGAAGATGGGACTGGATTGGCGGAGTAATTGACAGAGTCTAAAGGGACTCGGTCTGTGAATAATGTTCCTCCAAAGCAAAGCGCACTATGCCATCGAGTCGAACAAAGAGGGGTCCGAGAGGAGTTGATTGTAGTTTTGTGAAGATGGATGGTTTGGTTCGAACAAGATCCAAACTCTCTATCCAATCATGCGGAATTAGGTGTAAGTAAAGAAGAGTAATGCAAAGTCGAAAACAATTATTTTCCTCGTCGCTATGATGCCAACCAACAACATAAAACGATAAAGCACACAGACTCTAATACAGAGACGTTGTCGTCGAAGTTGAGGCTCCGATGGGTTGATGATACGCCACTCGAGGTCGACAAGGAGATGTGAGAGATTGTGAAGATGCCAAGGAGTTAAAAATGAGAGACACGAAAAAGGGATGAGTGAGAATGAGAAGAAAAGTGGATTAGGAGTCTCTAGAAGTTCAGACTCGCCAAGTCCAGAACTGGCAGGTCAGGCATGAGAGGAGGAGAAGCTCAAGAGGGAACGAAACAAGGAACACATCTACTTCCCCAAACCAGCATCGGTACGGGATCGACCTGGACTGGCGGCAACAGCTGTCCAAAACAGCGGGAAAATCGGAAGAAAGTAGGATCAAAGTAAGGATTCAAGAGCTAGTCTAAGTGAGGGAGAAGAGAAAGAAGGGACGGGAGAAGGAGGAGGAGGCAGAGGAATGGAGACACGGCTACAATTGGGGTAGCCACGAAGGAAAATCGCAAACAATAGAGAGGATCCGGACATTGATCCGACGAGCGGCAGCCAGGATCACAGATGGAGAAGGGGGGGCGAAGTGAAGAACAGGATTTCCTTTTCCGTCTCCCTGCCCCCCTTTACTTCACGCTTCTTTACAGCATCCCGAGCGTCGTTCACAGTAAGCTGGGGCTCTTGCCTTCGGATGCCAATACCGGATCCAGATAGGCGGATGTGGACACGCTTGGGACGCGATCTGCAGCTGGCAAAAGGCGGGTTCGGCGTCGCGCTTGGTGCTCATCCAACCGATCTGAAACCCGTTCGGTGCCAAGGAGACTGCTGGGAGGAGCCACCTCCGGCATTGCAACCTTGTCCGGCGCCTGTGCTGTGCGTCAGGGAAAACAAGGGTATTGCGAGTGACAGGGGATCCGCTGGGGTCACGAAGACACGAAGGTCACCTGCTTGCAGGAATAAAAATTACCGAGGGAAAATTGGTGAATTCGTGTTGATTTCTATCTCGTATTTTGTTTTCCTCTCGATTGTTTCGAGGGCCCTTTCCGGACAAATCTGCGGCATGGAGCCGCTAAAGTTATTCTGTTTCTAAGTCTCAAGATCGAATGAAAATAGTCGGAAGTAGGTAGCCACTGCCTGTTTCGGGACTTGCATTGCCCCGATATGGAATGAAATATCTATATAAACACTTCTAGTAATCATTGTATTCATGTTCCAGAATATTCCTTGCTTCAATGTGAAATTGATGTGTCGCAGCAGCTTCATCGAAGGAAAGGATCAAAAAGCCAAGGTCGCCAAAGCAAAGTTTGGATCTGTTACAGAACCTTATTGATCCCTGCTTGCTACAGGGAGTTCGTACAAGAGGGCGAAATAAGATAATGACCGGCGCGTGGCATTGGACGACCTGCCGAAGAGCGACACAGCAGATGCAGAGATTAAGTTTGGCTTGAAGATCGACAAACTGTCACACCAAGACATTATTTTCCGACACTGACCCCTTTTCCCCCTTTCCCCCCACAGCCAGGATGCTACCTTGATACCCTTGATACTCTCTAGTCTCAACCATACACGAACCACAAAGCTTACAGCTGGTCTCTCCCCTTCTTCTATTTCTCGCCAATGTTTCGTCTCGTGTGAGACTTGTAGCAGCGTTTGACATTCTGCTGCTGGTGTGAAAGGATGTGTTTTCCATCGCCACGCCACGTTATCCCCGAGGAGTTCAGTATGGCCGATGATGATGATACCTCTGGCTTGGACTAGGACAAGCCTCGAAGGCATGAGTTAGGTGAGGCTTCCATGCCTAGAAATCGGCATGCAATGGCTTCTGCCCTTGCGGACCACATCAGATGAGGCAAAGTTGGGACGCGATGTAGATTGGAAGACAGTTTCTACAGCTTTCTAGGATTTAACATTGCGACATGCAACCGGCGGTCCCGGCGTGGGCAACCTTCAGAATCTCCTCGTTATGGTGTCTTCCCCTCCACATATCCCCGGTGGTTTAACGCTGCGCTCATCTCGCATCCTTGAAGACACTTCCAGAGCAGCCCTTCGGCTAGTTGCTGGATGTATGTCCGTCACTATCAAGAAAGGTTGACTGATGGAACATTTTGTTCATTCTAGAAATGAACAGCTCACTAATAAAGGCTGAGCAGGAACCCGCGCGATGCGGGCTCATCTAAACCTCCGAATATACCCACGTGGTTGTCGAGATGGGATGCTAAGAGTCCAGTGACCAAATTTGCATGTGTGGATAATAGCCACCTCTGCCATCTTGATATGGGCATGTTTGGTTAATCTTTAAGAGCTCATCAAATCTCCTGTCATTGGCCCCTGCCCTTTCCCAGTGTGCCCGAGCGACTTACATGCCTGCCTATTAGACGAGACGCACCTCCACGATTTCACCCCAAGACATCCATGTCAGTCAACACCCTTTGTTCAGGGCCCAATCGCATCCGCTGCCGTTGGCAGATACCATACTTCGGTGCATCGGAAATCGCCTCAACTCCTCCAGCCAGTTGAGGTGCTGGGTCCCGGAGGTTGTTCCAGAGCGAGTTCCAATACCAAGTCGAGAATGGCCATGATTGCAGGTGATCATTTAGGAGGGACGCAAGTGCGAACTGCGAACTAGATCAATCTTCCAGCGTCAAGGGCATTCGAGGGGGCATTGGTCTCCTCCTCTCCGAGAATGACGACCACGCTCCCTACATGCAGCTTACACCCGTCCCTTTCTCTGAAAACCCTCTCGCTTCTGCCCTTCTGCTTAACCAGATCAGTTAGGATAACATGAGAGCACAAGAGCTCGATCCTGGGGCGAGGTGACAGGAGAAACCAGCTGCGTCAACGTGGTCGTACCTTTCGAGCCAAGCTCTAGTCCCCGTCAACGAGGCAGTTGGGAAAAGAATAAGGTCTTGTGCCGTACCGACAATCCTCCTCGCGCTGAGTAGGGAATGCAAAAATAATCTATAACGCTTTGCTACTGGTATCGCTCCTCGATTTGTGTTGGCAGAATCCAGAAGAACTCTCAGGCTCTGAGAGTACTTCTCTGCTGCCTTCATGAAGGCCAACGCATGTGTCCAAATGACGCCAGTTCACCCAGCACAACCACCCTGATATCCCAACCGGCGCCTTCACAATCGAGTAGATGCTTGACAAGGTGGGCGGCCAATATGACGATATATAGGAACATGACATTGGGTTTGAGAACATGAGAGGGCTGAAAAATACAGTTCGTTAATAGCCCTGAATTTTGAAGATATTTAATGACGAGTGTTCTCCAGAACCTTGAACTCCAAGGGCTACTGCGAATACTGGCATTCAAGGAGCAGTATCCCTGTGGCGGACACTGAGCTTTTTTAATATCGTTCACGGTGACATTGTCGTTTAGATATCAAAAATTTGAGGCGGAGTTGGTCATTGTAATCCCCTTCAGCAGCCCGTTGTAGTTTGGCATCATCCATCGAACGGCTACGCTTTCAGCAACAGAGGAGTTCAGGATCTAACATACAGAGGCACGGTGAAGCAAAGGCCAGTGAGGAGATCCTTGGCTTCTCGTTATTCACATACGACTTTCAGTTTCCACCTTAGTTTCAACCTCCAATTGGGACGAGCAATCGTGTATTGCGAGGCCTACCACTTAGTCAGAGAGGACATGACTTCCTCAGCGCCTCAACATCGTGGTTGCTGCCGACCAATATGCAATTCCTTCACAATATTATTATGCCGCAACAGCCCGAGATTTAGAAGAAAAGTCGGACCTCATTACAACAACCGGACTCGTGTACCCAGCTCAGTCACGGTTTCCTCCTGGATCGCAGATCAGGACCAGCTCTAAACGGCATCCACTCGTCTAGACTCGTCTCGGACCGTGGACTGCTATTGGGGTTGTAGGAGACACCCAACGAGCCTCATACGGTTCGGTACGTACGGCTCAGCCATGGAAGAGATATGATCAAGGAACATGCCGGCCCGACTTCCCCCCTGACCGCGTAGACACGATAACCGCTCTAGCTCCGAGCCGGCCCAACCTCCATTATCCATGATCCTCGTTGAGACGGAAGGAACACCCGGACCATTAAGAAAAGCATGATCATATCAGGAAAGATACTTGATTATTCGGTCCGCCTCATCTCTTGCTTTGACGGAACGTGAGAAGAACTTTGCGCCACGTCGCCGAATATCGGCTTAAGGATTTCTGCAAGGCCTCGGATGCAATCCTCGGACGCCCAATTAGACCGAAGCGCAGACAGAGCCTCAAACGGTGTCGTGAGAAAGCAAGAGGAAGTCGCGTGCACTGTACGACCGGGTACCGAGTGGTTGCCAGGCTGTGTACGTGTCCATCCCTCTTGGCGATGGCTCCTGGAACCGTTTCCCAGGTGAGTGGAAATCTACGAAGTTAGTCCAACCAGAGATATTTCAGCCGCAAGATATCGACGGCCTAGACTCTCTGCCGTTCTCCATCACCGGGCCCTTTTCCTCATCAGTCACTGACAGCGGCCTTGCTCTTGTGCAATAGAGAAAGCATTGTATACGATGCTTGCCAATCATTCAGTGACACGAGTTGGGTCACCCATACTTTCGTACTTCAGGTTCAGGGTCATTTGCACGAGTAAATTGCGCTTCGCAATTTGTGACAGGCCAGTAGGACCGATCAATCCTAACCTGTTAGGCTTTTTCGCCCATCTGTGTACATAGCCCCTCTCAGATTTATTAGGCAGCGATGATGTGAAATACAGGCATTACGGTCATCCGTCCATCGAAAGCAGAAGAAGACTTCTTCCCCGCGCGAGATGCAGCATTCTCTTTAGAAACCGCCAAGAACTCTTGTTTGCGGGCTTTTTAGACCCGACAGAAAGTTTCGAAATACAAGTATAAGATAACGCAAAACTGTCTTTTCGACCTAATGCATCACGAAATCCTGCATCTCTTCAATACTACACTCCTCCAGGATGTACTCGCCCCTGGTCCGAGGGAGGAGAGCGCGAAGGGAAGAGAAGACAAGAGAAGGTGGGAAAGAAAAAATGGCGCCCCCAACAGGCTGGCAAGCCCTGCAGGAGGTTGCATTCCGGACTAGGGTTGAGTGTACGCATGAGAGAGTCTATTGAAGATGAGGAGGAGAACATCCTCCGAATCAGGAAAATGTTTACCAGGGCACTCACTGCGCGTTCGTCCAATCGCAGCACGAGCTTCGCAGATAATAGTTTATAAATGGGTGGCAACGGTTCGTGAAGAGAAAAATGGAAAAGGGAAAAAAAAAATGTTGAGGCGAAACACGGTGGGTTGCACGAAACACGAAACACGCTGATGATCGAAGGTTTGCTTGATGATCATTTGAAGATAGTGTCAGACCGAGATCGGAGATTGATCTGATTGATAAGATTAAATCCCAGCCCGTGAAAAGGGGTGCTGCCGACTCTCCGGACAGGCGTTCCATGGTAATACGGGGGAAAAAAAATTCAAGGTGGTCAATGTGTGTCGGAGAAACGACCGGTTCGGGTCATGATTACAGTAATTTCGAACTTATTTTAGTTTGCGTTTGACCTAAGAAAAAGAGGACGGTGAGACACTGCATCGACCCAAGAACAAGCGAATCATTATCGGCGACTTGGAGAGGGTGGGGCGGGGATGCTCGTCTATTCAAACCGGCAGTAGTTCAGGCTCGGCCATCTTTAAACCGCATGGACTGTCCGTAGCGTCCAACTAAACTGAACCGCAGGCGGATGTGAGGATAGGATTGATTGATGCGAGTACGTACTCTCATTCCTCTGGAGAATGTCGCAGTGCTACTGCACGCACAGTGTTACAGAGGGCTAGCAAGGGTGTCATGGACACCATCCTCCGAGCTGGTAACTCTTGGCTGGCGCAAAAACGACTTCGCTCCATCCTGCCCTCTATGAAATATTATGGATCAGCTTCAGCCAAGGGAGAAAAGGAAGTCGTGCTTGTCGGGGGCAGGATCAATTTTCGTATGCGAGCCAGCGATGATCTACATGGAGGAAAACGACGCGCAGGGCGATCAATTGAGTCGCGATGGTTCCTTTTGTCCCTGGATTTGCATCTCACGCGGCCGTCGAGCCATTCTTGGCCTTTCTGTTGAGGCAATCGGGGCAATCAGCTCTGACTCCCTTCATTCCCCGAACATTCGTGATCCGATTAACTGGATATTGTTGAACCCCCTTTCATACTCGCATGGATTGGTTGCTAAGATCAGCCACTTCCTATACTTCGTAGTTCGCACGAAATCCCAGGGCGGAGATACTCGGATCCAGAGTGGAGGTAGTCGGCTCATCTCCCAAGGGGCATGGCCTGATCCGGAAGAAGCCCCAATCACTTCACCGACACCGAGGACAGGGCTAGAACCTTGACGTGAAATTCCGGATGTCGGCATTGGAATCAACCGAGTCAATTTTGGGCTCGAGGCTGAGCTGAACATTGAATCTCACCGATCTTTCCAAATGAATGTTGGTTTCTTAATTTCAATGTTACCATCATCCAATTTTCAATTGATGTGTGGCGAATCAATGCTTCTGAGGGAACTGAATCAAACCTGTGAGTGGACACGTCGGGAATACCGTTTCCTGCAAAACTAACAAAAACTGTCGTGACTTTCCGGGACATTTGTTCGCAGGTCGCCGCAGAGCCTCAAGTCAGGTGAGCGTGAGTTGTGTGATGTACTTCTTACTTCTAGAATCAATTACGGTGGTGTTTATAGTTTAGCAGCGGTGAAGAAGTGTGGCATTACTTCGTACGATTTTTTTTCTCATTCGCAGAGTTTAAAAAGAAAACTGCCGAATTTCCCCGGACCCCTGAAGGAACCTCGAAGAAACTACCTTGTAGCGTGGTGTGCTCTACCGTCTACGTGGACTCGTACGGCAGGGTTGGCGGCAAATGGCCAGCGTTAGATTATCAATCTATCCTGATTGAGACGGAAAGGAGACGCTATTTAATGTTCTTTTTTTCAACAATAAACGACAAGTCACGTTGCGGATCGGCTCAATCCTCTTCCCTGGGACTCCGGGGCCTCAATTGATTTTGGTTAAGGCCAATTGCCATCCAACTGAAAAGGGAAGAAAAATAAAGGAGAAAAGAAAACGAGTACGAAAAAAGAATCGGAGGGAAATGATTTACGGGTATTCCGTTAAGGTCAAACCATGTGTTCAAGCCAGCTGTGTCCCGGCCATCGGCTCGGTTCGGCATGTGAGGGAGTTTTGCTTTTGGGTGACATATCGAACGTCGCCGTTATTTTCGATCTGATAAATTGGAGAGACCAGGGTGGGTTGTTTAGTCAAAACGTTAAAACGGCCAGCCGGTTCCAATACGTTGGGACATGGAGGGGAAAATTAAAGACATACGAATACGCTACGTGTGCCCAAGGAGGGTTGCATTCATCCTGCCCTCAGATTTATGATTTATCGACGTCAATTGATGCCTCAACATTCGGTTTATTATTTTTTGATTTTTTTAGATGCCTTCGGCAGAAGCCTTGAGGCTACCAAAGATTCTTGAGAGTCCGCCGCGGAAAGAGTCATTGATGCATCGGCTTGAGATTCCGAACAACGCGCTTGCAAACGGCACTAAAGAAAAATGGGATGGACATCTGGAAGTATGGCGCATGGCACATGATCCTCGGGGCTAGCAAGGAAAACCCTCGGGTCCCGTTCGACCTGGATTGCTTGATTGTCCCTTATCAGATAGATGCGGACACACCGTGTACGAAGTAGTGTGAGAGGGCTCGTGACCGCTAGCACTGTCAATCGATCTCAGCGCTGAGTTATCACTGTCTACGAGGTTGAACATAGCAATGACAATGGAAGGAGCAAAAGGCATAGCCGACCGACAAACCGAACACGCCGACCCACTTAATACTCCCTAGTGTACATGAACTATGTACATTAGTGGACTACAACTGAACGCTACTTCATACGGAGTAAACCAAGCCGAGGAGGTTGAGGCTCCTTCGAAGAGTCAATTGCTTGAAGCAAATTTCAGAAGGAGCACTGGAGTTGTACCGAGTACTGAGGTTCGGTGGGAAAGAAACCAAGTCACCATTACCCCAGAAGAGGGCGATATTAAATCATCCATGGATCAATTGATCAATGGGATATGGTGCGCGATAATCAGCGAGTTTGTACCTCGTACTAATCATAAAATGTTGGTCTTAAGATCACCGGTGCATCACCCTATTATAAGACGACGGTCATCATCGACAAAAAAAACTCAGCTGGATGTCAATCCAAGGCTTCAATGTTCCCTCCCCTCCACGAGTCCCTGCTGCGTCATGCAGGTTCTCCTCTCCGTCAGCGACTCAGCGCCCATAGGCGCGTAAACAATTACCACACCTTGGGTAAGCCTGGCCAAATGCGGTTGAGGACTCACATTAGACATTGATCATTCATTTGATACTTGATTCTCTCTCCCCCTGTCTTCGATGCCGTAAAAAGTTACCTCAGAGGCTCAGGAAGAAAACGTCAAATCCAGGGCTAACTGGATTCGGGCAGTACTTCCGCAGTGACATTGTGGTACTGTGTTCTACTGTGTTTACTGTGTTTACTGTGCAAAACTGTAGAGTTGATTCGGCAGGAAGGAAGTCAAAACGGAGTTCCGCGGGCTCTCCAGTCTCCACGCGCCACTCGCCGACGTAAAAATCCATCAGATAAACCAGCGAACCCTGCATATTATCACAGTTCCTCAAGAACATCTTCGCCCCCATCCACTTTTCGCTCAACAGTTCGCCTATTCCCCCTCTTGACTCTTAAACTTCATCAATCCCTCAGTTTTCGAACTACCTAAACTTATCTTCCTTCCTACACCCTATTTCAACCTAATTGTCTAGTGTGGCTGTTTCCTATCTAAATCTGGGAAAAGGAACAATCCCACCATGCATATGCTCATCGTCCCTTCCTAAGACAAAAAACCTCACATCCTTTCATAGGAGACAAATCGACCTCGAATCCCACAAACCTCACCACACCCACAGAGAGCTTTCCTTTTACTGGGAAATTTCCTCTTGTGTTCTCTCTTGCCCTCTTTCTCTCCTGTCACGAATCGCACACTACACCACTTGACAAGAATTTCTACCTCACACCTCTCAAAGCCTTCCTTTCTCCAATCAGCTGTGTTAAAGATGCCTTCCACGGAAATTATCAACACGCTTTTCACGCCCACGCCTACAGCTGAGCAGATCACTGACCACCTTACCGCCACCCAATTGACTGTCCCGACTGCACCCTCAGTGGCCCCCTCCCTCACCTACTCTGACGAGTCCGACGACCAAGACGACGATGTGCCCCACCCTCGACGTCGAAGGGCCTCGACCCGCCTAATTTCAAGAAGCGCCGCCGATGTTCAGCGAATTACCGGCGAGACCACTGCCGAAATCATCACCAGGTGCTGTGGTGGTGGTTGCTGCCTCAACCTGAACTCGCGACGGGACGACCTCGAATACGAGCGCATCGAACTGCCCGATAATGATGCCTTCCGATCCTTGAACCTCAGGGTTGATGGCGTCATTCCCACCACTCTATCTAACGTTGCCGAGCTCCCTGAGCAGACTGTCTTCATTGAGCCCCTCAAGGCCACGTCCCGACCCGCCAAGGAAGTTGCGACCCCCTCATCCCCAGTGGAGTCGACCGTTTCTCTACTCACGAATGCCAGCTCCAACCCTAGCGAGGAGGAGAGCAAGGCTGAGGAGACCCCTGCCACTACAGCCCCACCTTCGCCTGCTATCACCCCCCTCGAACTTGAGGACCTCGATACTACCATTCAGCCTCCCAGCTTCGTCCAACCCCACCCTCCTTACAATGTCTTCCCCGCGCGGATTCACAGCGCCCGCGAGTTGACCAAGCCTGGCGCCGAGAAGCGGACGTACCATTTCGATCTCGATGTGACTGACTATCCTCCCGAGACTGGCATTGACTTCAAGGTTGGCGGCGCTATTGGCGTCATGGCTCCCAACGACACGTCAATTGTCGACGAGGTTCTCGATTGTCTTCTAATTCCTCGATTTCAACGAGACAAGCCCATTCTCTTGAAGACTACTACGGGAAGGTGGCCCACCGTTTGGGGTGATGAGCAGGCGCGTGAGCTCGTGACCACGCGACGCGCCCTCCTCACCTGGTGCGTGGATATCCAATCGTACCCGCCCAACAAGCGCCTCTTGCGCCTTCTCGCCGAGCACGCCGATGACGACAACGAGCGCAAGCTTCTCTTGTTCCTGTGCTCCGCCGAGGGCCAGTCCGTGTTCTGCGACTTCCGAACCGGACCTCACATTTCCATCACGCAAATTCTCAACGCCTTCCCCAGCTCGCACCCTCCTCTTGATGCCTTCCTATCTGTTCTCCAACAGCTCATGCCCCGATTCTACTCGCTCTCCAACGACCCCCATAAATCCTTCATCTCCAAGGATAGCGAGGCCCAGCCGCGCCGTGTTGTCGAGATTGCCGTCACGGTTCATGAGACCGATGACTGGAAGCTCGGCACGCGCACCGGCGTGGGATCCGGTTTCTTCGAACGCCAGGCTAAGAAGTTCATCAAGGCTCAAGCCTCAGGGATTGCCTCACCCGAGATTTACATCCCCATGTTCAAGGGTCTGATGGCCAACCCCCTCGCCACCCAGTTCGTCGCCGACGGACCCATGCTCCTCATCGGCGCCGGTGTCGGCATCGCGCCCTTCCGCGGCTTCGTGCAGAGGCGTCTCAAGACGGCCAACTGCGCCAACAAGGTCTGGGTCATCCAGGGCATTCGCGACTCGCTCGTCGACGAGATTTACAGCGGCGAGTGGGGCATCCACGAAGATGAGGTCAAGAAGATTGTGGAGAGCCGACGTGGCGAGGGCCGCTACGTCCAGGAGGAAGTGAGGCACCAGGCCGATCTCGTTTGGAAGGTTATCAACTCAGTCGATGGTAGGGTCTTCGTCTGTGGCAGTTCCAAGGGGATGGGCGAGGGTGTTGAGGAGGCGCTCCTTGACGTCGCCATGCAGAAGGGTAACCTCGAGCGGGAGGAGGCCCGTAAGTTTTGGGGATTGAAGAAGGAGGCGGGCCAGTACATTGCCGAGACGTGGTAAACTCTGACACCAACCGCGTATCATCTCATACCCCATCTCTTCCTACTCTCCCCCAAACAAGCAAACCACGCCCTTCTATCGAAAAGGTCCCGTTCCATTTTCTACTCCACCATTGATTCATTCGGCGGACAGTTCACTCCCAGGCATCATTGTTCAAGAAAAAAAAAAGTTTCTTAATGCCTTTTTAATCAAAACTTTACATGGGCATCGAGGATAGACAAAAATTGGCAGAGGCGGCATATTGGCGCAAGAAGTATTTCTTCTGTCCTAACTCCTTTCTTTTTTTTCCTTTTTCTCTTCTTCATACTATATTAACACTTTGTTTTTTTCTGCTTCTTCTTATGCAGAGCGGTCTACTTTGTTTTTTCCGAATTCATAGCCGCTGCATTTTCCGGAGTTTCGGGGTTTCAGTGGGATATCAAACAAAGCATTAACAGGTTTGGGGTGGACGAGAGAAGCAAGATGGCCTCTTCTCGAAGTTTCCCCCTAGCTGCTCTTATGAAGGTACTTTTCTTTTATATGTTTTTATGGCATTGGCGTGATGGGAATGGTTTATACACTAGATGGGAGCCTCTACAGAGATACAAATTTCTTTTTTCAAAATTTCATTGAGCAATCAATCTTCTGTCCTTGATCGTAAGTGTGTTTGTAGTGCTGTCCTCCTCCTCCGAAGTGCCGTAGTTCCCAGAAATTGATGTTTCGTAGAAGGGTGTATACTTCGTCGGTGCTCAACCCTGATAAGCCGATATCGAATGTCGTCTTACAGCGCAGATGAGGCTCTGCTTCTAGAAGGATGCGGGTTGCATCCGAGACGGCGGGGTAGCTTCGTTATCAAAATTTTTTTTTTTTTTTTTGTGGGGGGGGGGGTTCCGCATGGGAAAACCGGCACATCGAATGCTGGTGCCGGGGTGTCAAGAGTAAGACACAT
>SJVG01000637.1:0-22392 GCA_034774675.1 Scedosporium minutisporum
GGGGGGGCGAGGGAGTCTTCTTTGGAGGAGGTGGTGCTGGGATTTCAGAGTCGACTACGTTCCGTGGGGATGAGCCCGAGCGAGGTCGTGAATGAGGCGGCGGGGAAGAAGGAGGGTTAGGATTTTGCTGAGGAGGGGCCTTGCGAGGTGGTGGTGGGGTTTTGTTGGGAGGCGGAGGAGCTTCCTCGTTGAGACTAGGACGGGGTGATCGCCGAGGAAGGTCTCGAGACGCCGGAATGGATAGCTCATGGTTTCTGCGGGCATCTTCTGGAGCGCATATTGTCGCGGCGTCGTCCGAGTTGGAATCATCTTCAGACCAAATGGGGGGATTGAGATTAGGCGCCACCATGTTCAGAGACGTCGTGGCTACCAGCGCTCTCGACATTAAGTCAGTCATGACGGCGCTCCAGGGGTCATGGCGAGCAAGGCAGATAATTAACCGAGCCAAACTGCGCTATCAAATGATGGGAAATTCAAGGGATTTGGTTGAAGAATAGAAGAAAAGTACGAAGTACAGTTATGCGAAATGTAGGATATCACTGAGCTGAGGTTGAGGAACGTGTGAGCGACGATAGCTTCGAGCTTAGATGGTTTGCGATGTGGAGAAGAAGTGAGGCGAAAGTCTTAGCGTCCTCGATGATTGGCCTCGAGCTGTCCTTGTCTTCACCTTCAACTGCCATTGAAAACACGAGGCGGGAGGTGGGTCCGCGCTAACCAGAGTGATGGCGCACTTGTCAATTAAAGATATTTAAGCCTCAGGCACTAACCAGCAAGGAGCTTCCCTCGAGTGTACACCGTGAGTGTATTTTATAGGCACTGTAAGAAGCGACGACCAGGCTCCGTCTTTTTGTATCCTCGACTTCGCGGTGCCACCCCGCTTTGTACCTGGCAAACAGGAAACTTGGACTTTCCCCATATCAACTTGAAATCCAATGAACTCGACCACTCGTCCCGCATCTACTTCGTGTGCTTCTTTACGATCCTGCGAAGGCCCATTCTACTCAGCGAATCGTGTTACTCTGCCTACGCAGGCTCCGCTGTAACGTCTCTCTGTACTTACTTCATGTTCTAGTGTAATAATAATATCTTTACAATCATTCCTCTTGCCCGTAGCCTTCTCGTAGTCGGACTACCTCGCCTTTTACCCACCCCCCCCCAAAACCCTCTTTATCCCCCTCACCAAGGCTGCCTTGCTCGCGGAGACGACTTGAGTCACCAGAAACGCCGCCATCGGGATTCCTTGCACTGCGTTATCGCTTCTCCTGCACCCACCTACCGAACATTCCTAGAAATCGCAGGCGCATCTCCCATCTGCTCGAACCCGAGCCTTGCAGGAACGCTGCACAGTTCAGCACGAGATACTCGCAGCGTTTCTTTTGCGCTTCTTCCCTTCTGCTTCCCCCCCACCTTCAACAGACTCCTTTCCCCTCCCGGCATGGGCACCCGATGCACCGAGGGATGCCCAACTTTAGCCGTTAACAATTGAGGTATAATCTCACTCCAAGAGCGTCAACATATTTTTTTTTTCTTAAATCCCCCTTAGACCTACTATCCAGTGCCTCTTCGTGGCTAACAATTATTCTAACCGGTCTTAGACTACCACCTTACGTGGGTTTCTTTTCCAGCTTACAGGTTCCAGGCCAGGGTCAGGGACTTTACGTATTCTCGGTTGATCGACTTTCAAAATCCGCGCTCCTCGTAACATCCGGACTGGTTTTCCAGTGAACGATCCTCTCTTCGGAAAACCCCTCCACCGTATCGACACGTCGGACAACGAACTGTCCATCTCGCTGGCTGGGAACCGACTTCTATCTCCATGATTTTTCGGTGTCACATTCGAAGAACGGATAAACATCGAGACAGTTTTATTGTAAAGCTGCGACTATGAAGAAATGAGGAAGTCTTCATATATAAAAGGGAGTTCAACGTGGAGCGTTTGGACGGATTGGACCTGGTCGAAAACGTACCGCCGATATTATCGTCAGCGCCAGGACAACCGGGGTAAGTATTTGAACATGGCCACTCGTCATCAGATGGCATAAACGGCTGACATAACATGTGTGCGCTTGGCTAGGTAACGTCGAAACCGACTGGGGTCCTGTCTTGGAATCGGACTCGGAGGGCGATGATGTACCACGGCAACGGAATGAGGATGAGGTCAATGACCTTGCCGACCAGATAGAGAATGCTGCTCTAGCGTCGGGCGAGGAAGATGCCGAATCAGATGATGACCAGGCTCGTAAGTACCTTTTATCGCTCCCCTTCCCTCCTCTCTTAGTAGAATATGTCGTGTAGCTCTGTCACTAACATAACGCTTAGCGGAGTATAACATATCCTCTTCAAGCCATACCCAAAGTTCAAGGAGGGAAAAGACCAAGAAAGAGAAGAGAGAGAAGGAGAAGGTGAGATTCAAAGGGAAGAGCAGAGAGGAGGAAAAAGAAAAACCAAAAGATAAACATAGGACCAAGGGCAAGGATGCGGATAAGAAGAGTAGTAGAGTCAAGGGTAGATCTCCAAAAGAAGAAGAACAAGAGACGGACAAGAAGGGAAAGCGGCGGCAACACTACGACGAATCAGATGAAGAGCCAGATGAAGATGGTGTGCTCCCCTCCCCTTCCAAACACCTGCTAAGTTTTCCCCGCCCATTAGCGCCACCTCGACTAATTCGCGCCTCATAGATCGAGGGTATGGTGACTACCCAGATTATGGACAGAGTAGGCATGATGGACATAACTGTAGTGGAATGAAACCAAAGGCTAACTTGGATCGGCAGGGCCGATGGAGGGATATCCCACGTACGGCCGGACAGGTGAGTAATTCTACCCATCCTACCGCTCGCTCATCGATCAACCTGGAATGAGCCTCCCCATGTCTGTTCGTACTAACAGAATTTCAGAAGGCGACGCCTCTCCACAAGAAGCAGATGGCCAAGACACAGACGACCATGATGACGATGACGAGAACGACGACGGGGACGAGGACCAGGGCCAGGACCAGGGCCAGGATGGGGACGCAGAAGCCGACTTTCCCGAGGAGGATATACAGAGAGTAGTAAATGATAGTCGGCGACCAGACAGAGCAGGGGGTCCTTCTAATGAAGAATATCCACGTGCGCATATCTGCCCCGTTAACTCTTAGAGGCAGATGTTTCTAACATGATTTGCGAGCCACAGCTTCCGCAAGCGCCAAAGTGGATACCCATCACATCGCAGGCGGTGCTGAGTTTGAGACATTAGATCCTCGTATGGAACCCACCCGCCCATTTGTATGGGAGACAATGAGACGTGGATAGTTTCTAAACTTGGCCCGTTTAATAGGTTACAAAGTCGAACCGTCCCACAAATTCCAGCCCGGAGAGGTTTGTTCGCCTCATCATCTGTGTCTTTGATTTGAGCAATCTGCTAAACCTCAGTGCAGGTTTTCAAAGTCCTTTGGCCGGAACCCTCTGGGGAATCAGACCAAAAAGCCCCCTCGGTTTCTGAGAAGCGAGCAGTATCAGATTACTATGGCGGCAGAATCTACGTTGGTTTCAGGCGATTCGTCGTGATTGGCAATGACTTTGGCCATTGCACTTGCGTGTAAGTCGCTTCTACACTTCACAGGTGGTGGTCTAAGAGTTCTGCATGGCGCAGAAGGCGCCAGACTCCGTGGCTAACTGATGGCTTTTAGCCCTATTTTTACATATGGAGGCCAAGGGTGCAAGAAGCGAGGAGTCAAGCCTGAAAAACACGGAATCGTCACCCAGCTTGGCCGCAAGGCACGACTTGTGGCTGGTGAGCCGAGACCTGGCATGCCGACCGTTCGAGTCAGGATGCTCGCCGAAGGCGAAGGACTTGCCTGGCAATCGCGTATCAACTACTCGAAGCTGATCACCGTTGAGCATAACGTCAAGGTGTTCTTCGTCGGTAGAATAGTCAACGAAGACTACGAAAACGTTTACGATTCCGTCAATTTGTGTTGGGAACAAAAGTCGTTTCACAAAAGGAAGCGATAGAAAACCCTCACCTTCGTCTCTGAAGAAGGGCCTTTGCTATTCGGCCCTTCTTCAACCTTTCCACGTTCGCCGCCCGCGTCTCGCGCGTGCGGCCTTTTAGTGGTGCTTGTTGGGCTCTCGATCTTGAGGCCCGGAAACCAGAACCACAACACACGATTTACGATTTATATATACACATATATACGTTGGGCAAGCAGCCGGGACTATTTCCCGATAGCTTACCGTCCGCCCCTCGATTGCGGTTCCACTGTTCTTTCCAAGACAGTGGCCAATCATTTCCCCTACGTAGCTCTTCTTTGAGAAGATGCTCCTGGCCAGAAACGTAATTGCCAGCGATAACACCACACATCCTAGAATGTACCAGCCGCATTTCACCACGGCTGAGGATGGTTTAACGATATTTTGCACCTCGGTTGGTTAGTTGTGCGCATCGTCTTCGATCGAGGGATATATGTCCAGGTCTGGGAAGACTGACACGCTACGACCGTAGGTTTACGATTAATATGGCATCATTCCTTTTCATGTTGTTGTTCTCCTCTCCTTTGTCAGACAATCTAGGTCCATTTCATGATGAGTCGTTCCTTTCCCCCATATCAGGGTCACGTTTCCTTGTGTTTTTACCATTCTACGGCAGCATATTTACGATTTCTCTCTATTTTATCCCTCTTCTTTTCCGGGTCTTTTTCTTTCCTGGGGGATGCTGAATATCATAATTTGGATATAACGCATTTCCCTCTTCCTTATCACTCTCTCCTTTTTTTCTCCTTTTCTCTCTCTTTTTCCCCCTCTCTTTTTATGAGGGCGTTAAGGTCTGACAAGACTGCTTCGACGTTGTCAATTTTGTGCTGTTTTCCCTCTATGTCCCTTGCAACGTTCAATCATCATTGAGTTTATAGATATCTTAAATTGTGCATCTGGATATGCTGCGCCTTGGGACGGTCTAGAGGTTGACTTGACTATGTCGTTCTCATGCTCATTTTTGTGATCCTGGTGAGGTCGAGATTTAATATGGGACACCAGTTAGGAACTAAACTTAATACTGATCGAATGAACTAATATTGGGCGAACTACTTCGTACTTCGTCGTTCAACAGAAGTGAGACTCGGAATTGTTACTGTCTGATTGCAACATCAACGAAGTCCATCGTCGTTTCCCCTCAATCCTGATGACTAAACATCCTTCCATCTCTGTCTGTGCCTCGGTACAACCCACGGAGCAGCTTCCGTCATGGGACGTCGTCATAATCACTATTGCTGGGACCTCCGAGAGAGTAGAAAGAAGCCGAGGGATCTTGGGGTAGCTCCGTGCCTTTGCTTCCAAAGACCTACTTTGTGCCAAGCATACCTTTTTTATCGCCGTCGCCGGTGGAAGCACATAAAGTCCGGGGAAGTTCGATGCAATTGTAACCCACCGGAGTGTTTGTCCCCACCATCCCTTGACGCAATTCAAGAATCCTCCATATCTTGGACAATTCCCCTTTTTCAAATCTCCAAAGTTTCATTTTCTTCCAGCCAATTCGAAGTAAAGTACTATTGCAATCTTATCTTATTCTCGCGCCGCCATCATGTCCGACGTAGATCTCCGCGATTTCCCCTCGCTCTTCTCCCTCAAGGGCAAGGTCGCCGTCGTGACTGGCGGCTCTCGAGGTCTCGGTCTCCATGCCGCCTCAGCGTAAGTAACCCCCCCCTTCCCCACGCCCTTCCGTCCTGCGCATGACAACCCCCCAAAAATTGCACCCCAGAAAAAGAAACCCAAAAATGGCAATCAGCTAAAACCAAATCCCACAGCCTCCTCCAAGCTGGCGCCTCTAAAGTATTCATCACATCCCGCAAAGCCAAAGCCTGCGAAGAAGCCGTAGCAGCCCTCAACGCGCTCCCCAACAAAGCCCCCAACGCCCTCGCCATCTCCGTCCCCGCCGACGCCTCCAAAGAAGCCGGTATCGCCCACCTCGTGCGCGAAGTCTCCAAACACACCGACCACGTCGACATCCTGCTCGCCAACGCGGGGGCCACGTGGGGCGCGCCCTTCGATTCGCACCCCGATGAGGCCTTTGCCAAGGTCATGGACCTTAATGTCAGGGGCGTGTTTAATACCGTGAAGCTGTTTGGGCCGCTGTTGCAGAAGGGGGCTACGGCTGAGGATCCTTCGAGGGTTGTTGTTACGGCTAGTGTTGCGGGGTTAGGCGTGGGAACGTTGGGGAAGCAGGGGACATATGGGTATTCGGCTAGTAAGGCTGCTGTGATTCATTTGGCGAGGAACTTGGCTCTTGAGTTGGGGCCGAGGCATATTACTGTTAACTCGATTGCGCCGGGGTTCTTCCCTAGTAAGATGGCGAATGGGTTGCTAGAGCTTTCGGGCGGCGCGGATAAGTTTGCCAAGGGGAATCCTCTTGGGAGGCTTGGTAGGCCTGAGGATATTGCGGGAGTCATCGTCTATCTTACGAGTAGGGCGGGTGCTTACATCAATGGCGAGGTAATTGCGCTGGATGGTGGTAGCCTCTGGGATAGGGGCCAGCTCCAAGTGGAACCTAAGCTCTAAAGAGCCAATGTTCTATCTCATGTACATTTTATATCACATAAGAAAGAGAAAGGCTTGGTAAATCTAAAACGAGTTCAAGCCAGAAGGATACAAGTGCTGCGTGAGATCCTCGTATGCTGTGAAATTGCTCTCCATGGCGATTCGCTGAACTCCTCTAAGCCCGCCCCATTCTATCAGCCTACTATCCCATGAACCTATGGATCTGCGAAGCCATATCTCCCTTGAAATCGGGCTCACATCGTAATCATCAAAAGAAAAGAGGAAGAAAAGGAAGAAAATTACAGTAGATGAAGAGAACGAGAGTGCATCCCAATCCCGAAAACAAAAAGAACAAGCATGTGCGTGGACGCTGAATCTACAGCGGTTTACGGGCCACCCATGTGCTCGCATGATACACCGTCTTCAACATGGAATCACCATCGTGGATATAAGGCGCCTCGACGCCCGTCTCCCTCGACTCAACAACAAAGCCAAGCTTCTCAACAAGCGCCATGACCTCGTCATCCGCGAGCTCAAAGCTTCCGGGGTCCGCGATACCCGAAGAGTTCTTATAATCATGTTCGCCATCACCATCATCGTCGAGCCCGTGGTTGCCGGGAGCATTGTTCTCGAAATGCCAGAGGAGGGGCCCGATATTTATGAGGATGCCGCCGGGCTTGAGGCAGCTGAAAATGACGCCGAGGTAGCGGATCAGGTTCGGGGCAGTATCGAGGAAGAACACGGCCGCTACGACGTCGTAGTGCTCCCGATGTTCATGGTCGCCGTACAGGCAGAGGAAATCAGCAGCGGTCATGGACATTGTTCCAATGTTGCTGGATTGCATTAGGACCGTGCCCGGGTGGATGTCGGGTACGCTGTATCCCCGAAGGTGATTCTCTCTCGTTTGATGGTTAGAGAAGGCGTGGACCCAAGGGTAGATGGTGTGTTTCCCTGCTCGTTCGCAAAAATTGAGAATGTAAGAAGACGCGAGGAGCTGGTGATAAGATATCTCGTTTCCCTCAGCGTGATATCCGTTTTTCGCAAGGTCAAAGACCAGTCGGCCGAGACCGGCTCCGGGAACTAGGACTCTCAAACCCGCATTCTCGGGAGCCCTGGCCCGTTCCTTTTCCAAGGCGCGCATGACGGGACCGTAAGACTTTTCGCGCTCCGACGCGCCCTCGGCAGACCAGTCTCGGAAGAACTGCCGTAATGTACTCCTCGCCTTGTCGATGTCGCCGTGCTTAGCAACGCCGACCCACTCCTGCGGCATGGTCACGTCGTCGGCCTCAGGATTTGACGACGGGTCACGGAATGAGCGGAGACCATGCTTCGCGATGGCCTTGGCGAGGTCGGCGTTTATGCCTATCGCATCATCCACCTTGCTTAGCGTCTCTAGGAAGTTGAAGGGAGGTGCCGCGAGCATCTTCCATTGGGCATCGGGGAGAGCATAAAAGGATTGCCTCCGGAGATGCGTGACGTTGAAGCGTGCTACCTTTTCATATTGCCTGTGAGACTACGTTAGCCCCCGTAGCGATATTACAGGGCCAATGAAGTGGTCATGGTTGATATGAACCATATCTGAAGTAATAGTTGAGTGGAGGGTTCCGGCGGGGTAGGTCTTTTTCTCAAGCTTTTTTTTATGAAACTCACATATAAGAGTCCAGAGCAGTGAAAAGCACCCTCAGCTCTTCTGGGTCTTCGAGAGGATTGTCCACTTCATCCCACTCATGCCCGTTTGCCATGTCGATGCGAAAGAAAGAGGCTATCCGCGGCTGCTGGCGATTGGAATCAGTATTAAACGGAGGTTGGGTATGTTTGGAGAAGTGAGACTGTTTGGGTAGGTGATCTGTTGATCTTTCTAATGGTGGTGGCGCTGTGGCGAGAGCTGTGGTCTTGGTGGGGTCATTGAGTTGCCGTCGCGGGGTGCTTATCGCGCCGGGAGACATGTTGAGCGAGGGCGGGGGATTGTTTATTGGTGAGCAAGATGTCACAAACGGGGGGATCGAATTAGGATTCAGGAGTGGCTTGGAAGAGGAAATTGTCATAGCAGAATTTGGGATATGAATTAAGAGGTCAAGATCGATATCCCGATTACTCGATTAGATCTTCAAATACTACCTTGCTTCATTTTTTTTCCATTTCAATCTAAATTTTTATTATTTTCCATTTCATCTGTACTATCAAAAGAGAAATCAATTGCATTATTTTTCTTAAAAATATTATTTATAAAAATTTTAAAAGAATATATATAATTTACTGTAGAAATGTCATGGATCAGTAAAGATTTCTCAACATTGAAGTGGGTGTTGAACCACCCCACATCAATTAGCCCTGAATTTTCCGAGTGATAGCAGGAACTGCGGGACCCAAGGAGGAACACCGAAGAGGGGCAGTGGATGAAGTTTGAGAGCAATTGTGATGACATTGCAGGAATATTGGGCTTCACACATGCAAACAAGACGAGAAATTCGTTGCCAGCTTCACTCCATGCGCACACAGCCTCACTCATCAGGCTCGAGGCACCGCAACTTTGGCTGAGACAGAGGCCCTCAAGGAGAACGTTTGGTTGGCCTTAGTGTTGTCTATCAAGCCCGAAATCTCGAGTTGAGCGCTATAAGTCGGATACATCGAGGGTTCATCTCTAGCTCCAGCGAGGCGGAGTGTACGGCCAACCCAGGACCATTCGATACTTTTTTCTCAATTTCCTCGAGACCCCATCCTCATTGTTATCCACGCAGGTGGCTCTTCAAAACAGAAAGTCGGCCCCTCGATCCCCGAGGAAACCACTTGTTCAAGATGACGGGCCACACAAGTGAAGTGATTGAGCTCTCGTTTCCGCTGCCTCGGGCTCTAGATACTCGCATATATGCGCACCTGACTATCAGAGAGAAATCCATAATCGTTTTCGTCACCACATCGACCACGGATGATCTCTCAACCCCACCTTTCATGGGCTCATTCGTCTATGCCATCCCAGATGCAAGTGACCTCTCTCCGAAGCCTAGGGTTCATGTCATTTTCCGAGCTCGTTCTAACACGCCTTACAGAGATTCAATCCTAACCAACCCATCTCTACTCCCATCTATACCCAGGAGTCGAATCTGGAGTTTGCTACACGCATAGCCAAGTTTCTAGCCAGAAAGACCCAGCTCCCCACCTACGTCGGAAGCTCACTCAACCTGTCTAACATGGGAATGGGCGGAACCCCCGAAGAGGAAATGGAAGCGTTCAAAAAGGTCGTTGATGTTATCCTCTCCAAGACACAGCACGTACTCAAGCCTTCCGATGCTACTTCAGCGGTGAATGGCCCCGTGTCCTCTTAGGCATAGAACAGGATTTTACCACCTTAAATCGAGGAAGGTTGATACGCAACTAGGCAACGTCCCTTCCTCGGTATAATAACAAACGTCAAACGCCTGCGGATCCACCAATAATGGCCTGCCAAACGATGAAGACGTCAGCGACCTGGTGCGCGATCCTACGATGTACAAAGGCATGAAGCCGGGTTACACTAGTTCGAGACCACGCGGATTGGGCCATGGTAGGAACTGGATGTAGCGGCAGGAGGACGATACCGTGGCGGTGAAAGAATGCGTCGGGTTGCTTTGTTGGTAAAGGGTTTGATTATGAAAAGGAAAACCTCGTTTTTTGTTTGCCCTGTGCTTCCCGAAGCAAACCATCAAACATGTTCATGCCTGTGCGGGTACACTTCCCAGCCAGCGCAGAGCCTTTGATTTTGGCATGGGCCAGTCTGAGCGAAACCAAGAGCTCTACAGGGAAGGATATCCATCCTAGATTTCGAGACCCTCCTTCGAGGAGGCCTTTTTACAATGTGATGAATAAATCTCATTTCCCAAAACCATGATTGTTCACAGGGGAGATGCATTTCTCCCAGTTGCGGCAGGAATTACTCTAGCACGATGCAGAACTCCCTTCGAAGATACGATGAGGTAGCCCCCTTGATGGTTGGGCCCACTTGGTTAGCCTACCTAACCGTTCATGATTTCTCAACGCCCGCGACTCGCCCCGAACAGTGACGCGGTCGTTGGGGTAGTACAGGCACCCGTAAAGCACCGTGACGTCGAGCAATATTGAAACGACTAGTGCTGAAGATTAAGGAGGCTGTTTTGGGCAAACAGAGACTAGAGTTCCTGGCCATGTAAGTGGGGAGGGTGCTCGCCTATGCGACGGGCCGCTGACAGCCAGAGGATGGCGCCGTGGCGTGGCTTTTTCGACGGGAAACTCATGGGAGGCTGGACGAATCTCCCAAGTATTCACCAAGTAAACAGGGAGGGCCATGATGGCCCAAATCAAATCAAACTCGGTGACCTGCGACCCCATGACAGAGACCGGTGAGATGATCTTGTTGTGCCATGTGAGCCATTTAGCTCCCACACCACAACGCAAACTGAATTGCTGGCTGTCGACTACTAACAGGCCTAATGTGAAGGGGCCAGCCCACGAAGACGGTCGATTTGACTCGATTCATCTATGCCTGTGAAGTCAGGAGCCGGTCACTATGATGTTTGGTCCCTCACAGAAAACTTCGGTGTGTTTGGTATGAATGTAACGGTTAGAAGCATAGAAAATAAAATATATCACGCCTATGCAGTAGTTGAGTCTGGGTTGATGTCATGTAATACAAGTACATGGGTACCTCCGCTACATGGTCCACTCATATGCCAGAGCCCCTCCATTTCTGAATCAGTAGTGGGGAAGGAGGGCAAAAAAAGTGAAGGTAAAAAACAAGAAGCTGCGACAAGGGCAAAAAAGGCCTGGACCACCAACCCCGCCAAATCCGGGTTCGAGGAAGCAAGCACTGACCTTCGCCCCTCGTCCTTGTCCTCGTCCTCGCCCACTCTCGCCCCAAGCCACGCGCACTCACTCAAACCAAGACCAGAGACTGAGATACACACCAAACACCAGACAGTTGAGAGTCTCCACCCACTTACTTCACAGTTAGTGGTTTCCCCTCCATCGTCGCACCTCCACTAAAATTATCGCCTGCTAGTCTAATACTGCCCATTTTTTTTTTTGCGGGAGGAAGGACCCTGCTCCTTCGACCTTTGCACCTTCCACCGCTACTTCTAGGAGGCATTGCCAGATGTAATTGAGCATCTCACAGAATCCTTTCTTCTTCTCTCCCTTTTAACACACCTCTCTCAAAACTGTACGTCTGTCATCGCCTCGAACCCCGCCTTTGGCCGAAGAGTTCATCCTCCCTCCCACTCCCCGCCTTTCGCGCTGTTGCTTGCAGTCGCCACTGACACAAAGTGCAAGCTAGCTGGCGATGACTACCTGGCAGCCAAATCCCGAGTCCCTCAGCCAGCTTTGCGGCTACCTGAGGGACTCCCTCAGCGGATACGATAAAAATGCTCAGAAGCAAGCAGAAATGGTGCGCCAACTCTCTCTCTCCCCCACGCCTTGCTCCCATTCCCTCTTCTCCAAAAATCTCTGATGGACCTCTGATGGCCAAGAATGCCCCTCTCGCCTTGCGCGCACCCAGCATTCATTATGCGCATACTAACGGTTTCTTTGCGATACCCGCTTCCTTGAGAATAGATGCTCTTGCAGGCGAGAAACTCGCCCGACATCAACAATTACCTTGCCTACATCACTTCCAATCCTGAGCTTCCCTCCGGCGTTACAATGAACGCCGATTCGTGGACTATGGTCCGATCCTCTTCCGCCGTCATGCTCAAGAACAATGTCCGATCCAACTATAAGCAGATCCCGCCCGAGAGCCTGGCCTTTATCAAGGTCGCCGTCATCAACGCTCTCCAAGACAAGCACGCTTGGATCCGCAACCACATAGGAATCGTCGCAACGGAGCTCATCAAGAGAGGGGGTCTCTTGGCTTGGCCCGAACTGCTACCCACCCTCATGGGCATGTGGTCGAACGAGACGGGCCAGTTCTCCGATGCTGCGCAAGAGGGCGCCATGTCCGCCATGACCAAGATTTGCGAGGACAACCCCAAGATGCTTGACCGCGAACTGAACGGCCAGCGACCGCTCAGCTTCATCTTGCCCAAGCTCATTGAGGCAACCAAAAGTCCCCTGGTGAAGGTCCGGACACAAGCGCTTATCGCGATCAACGTATTCGTCCCACGTAAGTCGCAGGCGATGCTGGACTCCGTCGATGACCTCCTGCAACATCTCTTCTTCCTCGCTACCGACGACAACACGGACGTGCGCCGACAAGTCTGCAAGGCGTTTGTGCAACTCGTTGATGCTCGACCCGACAAGCTGGAGCCCCATATCAGCGGACTCGTGGACTATATCCTGACGCAACAAAAAAGCGATGATCCTGATCTCGCCTTGGAGGCGGCTGAGTTCTGGCTTGCCGTCGGCGAACACGATCACCTATGGAGGGCGCTAGATCCTTACATCCACAAGATCATTCCTACCCTTCTCGAGTGCATGGCGTACAGTGGCGAGGAAATTGCCCTTCTCGGAGGCGAGTCGGACGACGAAGATGAGGAGGATCGCGCGGAGGATATCAAGCCGGTCCATGCGAAGAAGTCTCAGGCAAGAAACTACACCAAGACGGGCACTGGCCAAGGCGATTCCAACGGGGCCGAGGCGGGGAGCGTGCCCTGGATGGACCAGGACGACCTTGAGGAAGGAGAAATCGACGAGTCCGACGATGACGAGAACCCCGAAGAACGGTGGACCCTTCGCAAGAGCTCCGCCGCGTCACTGGATGTGTTCGCGCGTGACTTTAAGAACCGGGTCTTTGAGTGCATATTGCCATTCCTCACAAACAACCTGAAACACCCCGACTGGCCTTATCGCGAGGCTGCTGTTCTCGCTCTCGGCGCCGTATCCGAAGGTTGCATGGATGTCGTCTCTCCCCACCTTACCGAGATTGTGCCGTATCTCATTACTCTCCTCTCCGACCCTGAGGTAGTAGTGCGACAGATCACTTGCTGGACGTTGAGTCGGTACTCTTCTTGGGCCGCAAATCTCCCGGACCCCGCTCAGAAGACCCAGTTCTTTGAGCCCATGATTGATGGCTTGCTCCAGCGCATGCTGGATCGGAACAAGAAGGTCCAAGAGGCTGCCGCATCGGCCATGGCAAATCTCCAAGAGACGGCAGGCAAGCATGTCGAGCCTTATGCAGTCCCTATCATCCAACAGTTTGTAAGATGCTTCGGCAGTTACAAGGACAAGAACGTGTATATTCTTTATGACTGCGTCCAGACTCTTGCGGAACAGGTTGGACCCGGATTGGCCAAGCCGGAGCTTGTCAACCAGCTCATGCCCGCCCTCAACGCCAGGTACCAAAAAGTCCCTGACGAGTCAAGGGAGATATTTGCTCTTCTCGAGTGCTTGTCGTACGTTGCCGTGGCTCTTCGCGATGCCTTCGCACCCTACGCCGAGCCCATTTTCCAGCGCTGCGTCAACATCATCCACATGAACCTCGAGCAGAGCATGGCGGCGACCAGCAATCCGGAGCTAGATCAGCCAGACAAGGACTACCTCATAACAAGCCTTGACCTTTTGAGCGCCATCATTCAGGCGCTGGATGGAGCTGGCGCTGCGGAGCTTGTGAACAGCACGAATGGTTCTCTATTCGAGCTCCTGGCGCTCTGCCTCGAAGATCTCACGGACGAGGTCAGGCAATCCGCATATGCTTTGCTAGGGGACTGCGCTAGATACGTCTTCCCCCAGCTCCAACCTTATTTGCAATCGGTGATACCGATGATCCTCAAGCAGCTCGACTTTGAGAGCGTGTTGGACGAGGACATTGATGGCAGTTTTGCCGTTATTAACAACGCATGTTGGTCTGCGGGCGAGATCGCCATGCACCACAAGAAGGGCATGGCTCCCTATGTGGCGGAGCTTCTCCAGCGCTTTGTAGAGCTCATGACGAACCCCCGCGTGCCGAGGAGCCTCGTGGAGAACGCTGCCATTGCTCTGGGCCGTCTCGGACTTGACAATGCGGAACTGCTAGGCCCCTCGCTTCCCACCTTTTCTGAGGAGTTTTTGAACGCTGTGGAAGACGTGGACCCGAGTGATGAGAAGTCTACCGCGTTGAAGGGCTTTGCCCTGGTCGTTGGTCAAAACCCCCAGGCCATGGAGAAGACGCTTCTTCATTTTTTCACCACCATTGCGAGATATGGTGACTCGCAATCACTCGGAACGCTTGGGAGTCCCCTTAATAGGGAGCTTCATGATGTTTTCCAACAGGTGAGTTGGCGATTTCTCTCCCTGTCTCCCACCCACACATACACATAGATACACATAGATACACACACACTCTCTCTCTCTGGCATTCTCGGCGAGTTTAGTGTTTCCTAACTAACGAATACTCCTTTAGGTCATTACCACCTATAAACAGATGATTCCTCATTTCAACGACTTCCTCGGACAGATGCAGGCCGAGGACAGGCAAGCATTGGCTACGAGGTACACGGTCTAAAGAGATATAGCGGAGGAGAGAAAAATGTCACTGGCAACAAAAGCATAAAGAGATGGAAAATAGGACAGGTCGAGCTGGGTATGGGAGGAAAATAAATGAGGAAAGGGAAGAAAAGAGAGGCATCAACTCAGCTTGTACCTTGCCTAAAACAGGAATGATATAGAGGGATATGGAAGGGTAATATCAGTAGTATGTGACATAGAAAGAGCATGGAAAGTAAGCAATTGAGGGTTCTCTACGGTAGCATCATGGGATAGCACGGTCTTGAAGAGGGCTGACATGGGGCAGGGCCTTGTTTCTTTTTCTTTCTTCGCTCTTTTCTTTCATTTCGCTTTTTATACTTCAACCAATTAGCTTAGATTTCTGCATTTGCAACACTTTCGACATGTTGTTCTTGTTCACCCATCCTCTTCATCTTTACCCCTTTAGCATGTGGTTGCTGAGAAGGGAGGGGAGGCTCTGAGAATGGGTGTGTTTGAACTAGGAAAGAAGAAAGACGTTTGACCTGTTGTGTCTGGGGAGGGCCTTTGTGGTGGAATCTGGCCATGGATATGGATCTGGGGTGTGGGGAGGTTGTCTACATGTTAGAGGGAAATGGCAGAGTGTGGGATTAATCTCGAGTTGGCTGTCTGGGTAGAGGATGGAAGTGTGTTCTCTTTTCTTCATGGGAGGTGGGAAGAGGGACTTTGTTGAGTTTAGAGGAGTTTTGGGGTAGGCCATGAGCTCTTTGAAAGAGGAGGATCCCTTGCCTATTAGGCACTGAAAATGGGCACTCGAGTGATGGATGGATGGCTTTGGAGGATAGGGATACTGGGAGCTATATTGATATATCAAGATATGGAGAGGACGAGAAATATGGATGAGGGTTGCTTCATAGTATCCAGTGGGATTTGCTTACATTGGACTTGGAGCTGTCCTGGGAAGTATATGTGGAAAGTCTTGCAAAACAACAAGAAATGGAAGACTTTTGATGTTGATGGTTTGTTCGGTAGACAGTTCCATTCTTTACTTCTTGCTCTATTGTAGATAGGTAGATAGACAGCATGTGCATTTCGGATCAGTGGTTCTCTATTCTCTTGTCCACCTAAAAATGTTACTCCAGCTTTGCTTTACATATATCGATGTTTTGGGGAGCAGACATCCTGTCCTCGAGCGAGAAGGGAGCACGGACAGGAGGTGTTGGACTTCAAGGATCCGTCCCGTCTTTAACAAGATGATGTTCGACCGTCTATGGATATGTACACTTCCAAATCGCTTGAGCTTGAGAAGCAGCTTGGCATAGTCGAAGACGCGAAGTCCGAGGGAAGATGAGCTTACACTCTTGAACACAGCACTCTCGGTGGAGGCATAGAAATCCCACGTGCTCTCCAAGGTCAACTGTGGCTCGCGCAATGTCATTACTGTCAGAAACATCAAAATCTCACTGGGGGAGGACAGTGGATTGATGGGCATCAGTTCTAAACTTCCACTTAGCACGGCTCGAAGCTCTCTGAGTTTTTAATACCGGCGGACGGGGGAAGATTTCATGAAGACCGAAGGCGGAGAACTTGGCTCAACACGGTTGAGGTCAGCGTAGCGAGTGAGCATGTTGTGTCGAAGGAACGAATCGGCTCAGTGGAAAGACTTCTGTTGGCTTTGACACCAGCCCAAATCCTTTCGAGTCAGCTCGATGGAGAAGCTCCAGCGTACCACTGGCCTCGTGAATAAAGGACGATGGATAGGTCGGTTTCAAGGAGGATCGCTTGAACTAGGAGCTTGGCGAGACGCCAGATAGAGACATCTTCGTCTTTCCAACTCGGCAAAGCGCTCTCGCGGAAAGGCCATATGGATACGATCAGATCAAATGTGGTCGTATCGATCAGTGCTGCACCCACGCTCCCTGAAGCTGTCCTGATCCAAGAGACACCCTGGCGCCTGACCGGGTCTGATAATGGTAATGGGCCAGGCGCGTCGACCAGTCTTGTCACCCCTTTGGCACCCAGAGCCCGCTCTGTTCACCATTGCGCATTGTTCGGGCCGTAAACCGTCGAATCAAACGGAGAACTAATACAGACCTAGTGTTGTCCGCATCTGTCTAAGGGGCATGGGATCTAAGGATCTCCTCTCCTCAGATAGTCCCTGCCCTAGTAACTAGTGCCCATCTTCCTCCCGAAAGACTTCAACCCTGACTTCCACTAATCAAACACCCAAGCCCAAAGCGTCAATCCATACCTCAGCTTTATCCTCCTCGCATAGGCCACATGAGGGCATAAGACCATAAACTCCCTCAGAGGAAACCAGGGTGGTCATCAAACACACCTCGTATTCCACGACCCTCCTCCCATCTAAATATAGCAACACCGTCAAAACCCCTTGCCGAACCAAGCCTTCCTCCAAATTCAACCCAATCAGCTAACCCAACCTCCACGTCCAATGTCGTCACTCCCTCTACCTCTCCCAAGGGAGCCAAGGGAGCTAAGTAAACCCGCATATCAATAGGTAGCATTCTATATGTGCTCCGCGAGGGGGTTGGGAACACTTCACCCCCCCAAGCCACGGTGACATGTCCAAGTCTTACATCCACCCTCTCATCTCACAGGGGTCACGTCGAGGAGAACCGCCAAAGTGAGAAACACGAATAAAGGGCCATTCAAACAAAAGGCATGATAGAAATATCACACCCAGCCCGGCGCTTCAATGCTATCGACTCGCTAAATATTTCCCACACTATCAACAACGGCGTTTCCAAAAAAAAATAACAATCGACACATAAAAGGCCCAACTATACAAACCTGAAGCTATAACGGGTAGGGCACGGGAAACAGAGCCGAGAAGGGAGGCCCAAGAGGCACACTCTCTCTGTCCGTTTCCGTCCTTACCCGTCAATCTCAGGTTGCAAAGGCCATGGTATTATATTCCTCCCAAAAAGCATGTTTGTTAGACACAACCGTAGTCCCATCCATAACAAGTAATCCTTCACATTTTCAATCCATCGCAAAGGAACAACAAAAAAGTAACAAAACATCTTCAAAACCAAGCTTGTAAACGCCGTTGATATGCATTTTCCCTCGGGTTCAACTCCAGCAAACATTCGATAAAACACAAAAGCAATTTCCCTTCGCTCCCAAAACGAGCAACACTGGTGCAAAACACCAAACCAAAAAGAGACCACATAAAAATAGGGGTTTCCAGACACAAAACCACAGCCGCCATGCAGGTCGGTGCAAAAAATCAAATCCGTAAGGAGTGTATGTATAAGTCTAGGGCCGATTCCAGATTTCGTTCATGAGATTCGTAAAAACAGGAAGCCGAAAATGATGTTGTTTCCAAGCAAGGCGTAATAACAAAAAAGGAGCGTCGTCTATATATATGTGTTGGGTATCATGATCCGGGAATAATCCAGTACAAAGGAGCGTAATCCGTCTCGCGGGTATCGTAAAAGGAGTGACATCAGTTGGAGTTATTAGGTAGTTAAAACATTAGGCTGTACCGTAGTGGTGTGTAAGTGTCGTCGTTTTGTACAACAAGCCGTTCGTAGGTGTTTGAAAAAGGAGCGTCATCGAGTAGTACCAGCCCCAAGTTGGGGGGAAGAAGCTGTATCGTTCTCGGGAAAAAAGTGTAATATCCAGTATTAGGCCTGTCAAAGGAGTGTTGATGGTTGTCATGAACTGTAAGGAGTGTCGTTTGCATCCGCGTCTGTGTTGAAAAGTCGAAAAAAGGGGTACCGTATTAAACAAAAATTCGTTTGCCGGTCGGGTGAGAGAATCAGAGTATTAATGCTGAGAATAAACCAGAAAAAAGCGAAGGCCCGAAGCAAAAGCGTTTGTGCTAGAACAGAATCCAAAGTGACAAGGTGGAACGAGAGCAAAGGTCAAAAAATCAGAAAAACGTCGATGGGAATCCTAAGGTAAGAGATGAGGCAACGCGAAAAAAGAGGTCCAAGTCGAGATTGTAGGGAGGTATAGTGTGGAGGCCACAGCGGAGAGATCAGATCAGGGTTCAGTCTTGACCACGGGCTCCGATGAGCTTCGGTGGTGTTGCTGAGTCGAAAGATCACCGGTAAAGGGCATAGGAGAATCAGGCAATGGAATCATTCCTGCGAGATCCGGCAGAAGAAACGGAGAAGCAGCAGCGCTATACGACAACTGGTAGGAAGCAGCTGTCATATCGTCCGGTGGTGCAAAAGTTGGCGTCGTAGACATCCTGGACGGTTCTGGTCAACCCCACGTTATTATTCCAAACCGATAAATAGGTTGAAGGGAAATGAAAAAAAGGTATCCGCTGGTAAGTGGCCCGCATTCTAGACATCCCATAAGAGAACCTAGAACTTAGATCCACACGGCTTGATGGATGGGAGTGACAAACCCGACGCCAAGATTGCTGTTGCTGGGACCACCATAGACGGGAGGCATTCCGCCGAAGTCAAAGGTGCTGCCATAGTCCTCCGTATCGCTGTACGTGAACGATCCCTCGAAGGTCGAAGAAGCCGGACTGAGCCCACCGGTAGCGTATGATGGAGACGGGATATTGAGGTACTGCGGGTTGTTGAACGTGGATGACGACAGCATCAGCGGGCTTACCGCGGCGCTGCTAGTCGCCGTGGCACCCGCAGCCTCGGTCGTGAGCATGGGCAGTGATTCGGTGCTGTAGCTAAAAGCAGGGCTTCCGTAGGCCAAGTAGGGTCCAGACACGGGAGGAACGGGAACAGGAGCCTCGCCCACGTAGAAGTTGGGAGGATTGAACCTGGGGAACGAGGGCGTGCGAGCCGGGTGCATCCATCCCATCCTAGACCGGAACTCGTTGACCGTCTCGATGGGGAATTCCATGAGCGTGAGGGGGGTCTGGGCCTCCTTGGCTCCGCTGTTGTTGATGGCGAGGAGTCGACGGGCAATATCCTCGACGGGACCGAGAGTGAGGCTACCGAAGTAAGCAGCGCCGATTTCCGGGAAGAGCCTCTCCATGAGCAAGGCCACTGTGTAGTAGTGGGCAATGGTCACTAGCGAGTTGGCCGAGCCGCGAGAGTCCTTGAGGTATTTGACAGGAAGCCAGAAGAGCCACGTCCTCAGAGGTCGCAGCCGCTCGAACTGCTGGGCGACAGACAGAGTAGGGCTGACTTTACGGGATCCCTTGAGGAAGGTGATGAGCTGTTGAATGGACTTGAAATCGTGCTTGCCCTGCTTAAGGTAAGCCTCGACCTTTTGAAGCTGCTGAAGCGTTCGCTGGTATGCATCGAGATCCTCCTTGCTGGGTTGGTTGGGCTTGTGGTCAGGAGTAGGCGAGGGCGGTGCCGTGGGAAAAGTGCTGCTCTCGGCGATGAATTCGCCAAACTGGGACTCGTGCTTCCAGGGCTCCATCGCATCAATGACCTAAAATAGCTACTGTTAGAGACAATTGTGTTTATCGTACGAGGGCACGGGGGGACACCGGGACAAAGAGTGACTGAAAGACGATGATCAGCCACTTACAGAAGAGGTTCCTTGCATGAGCTGGGTCCAGCTACGCCTATACGAACCAGTGCCGTTAGCATATGAACAAAAGGGTCGGCTACGGCAGCATGCATCAGTGGGTGGTGGGAGATGATGCTCACCAATCTGTGGCCTGCCACGAGAGGACAAGAGAAGCCGCGAGAACGGCATCCGAGGTCTCACGAGAGAACGAGCCGATGGCTTCCTGCAGACCCTTGAGAGCGACACCGCGGTGCTCATAAGCCATGTTGCCGACAAGAGGGCAATCAGTGAGGAAGGCAATGTGCATAGCAGAGAACGCCAACAGAGAGTGCATGACATATCGATTAGTGGCACCGATTTGGAGGATGCTGTCAAGATGTTAGTTACTAAAAAAGAAATCCACTTCGATAAGAACATCTTCTTTCCACTGAAACTTACATTGGCATCTGACGGGTCCAAATGGTAAAGTTGTTGGCATCAATGGCATCGAGCTCACTACAGATGGAGGCAACGTGGTGAATCAACCTCAACTCCTCAACCGTGTAAGTCTGAGGAGAGGGAGCAGGGTAGATGTTGAGATTGGCGAAGGGGAAGATGCCGGTGCGTTGCCACTGCTCAATGTCGGCCTCGATCTGAGGAGTCCACATGAGATCGGGTTTGTCGGGGCTGCCAGCACGGTTCTCGGGAACGGGCATGTCATTGTAAGGGCATCGGATCTTGTGCTTGGTGCAATTGCGGCACTGGGGGAAGCTCTCGTCACATCGGATATGGCGACGCTTGCTGTATCTCTCGTGTTAGTCAACCTGGGACCGTCACAGCTTTCCGACCTCCTTCTCAAGGCCGGACCAGAAATCAACTTACCAAGTATCACAGCCCTTTCGCGACTTGGTGTGGCTGCGACGAGGGGGACCACCGCCGGGACCAGCCATATTGAATGTTGACGAACGAGGTTTCGAACTTGGGTGAAGAAAAACTTGGACGTTTAAAGAGAAACACGCGACAATGGGCCGGACTGTTGTGCGCTACGAAGCGAGTTATTATCGAAGATTTGGTTTGTGCCTTTAGGGTAGCGATCGAATGTAGATTATTGACGTATTCGGGGGAGTTTGCGTCTCTGATTTCCTTCCTTTCTTCCGCTTCGCGAACTATTACGGGGTTGGTTTTCTAGAAGTCTTCCGTGAACTTTTCCTTCTTTTTTTTTCTTTCCTTTCCTTTCAACTGCAACTGTAGCGATCGTAGGGCGGATAGTAGAAATCGGGATTTCGACGTATCCTTCAAGCGAATGTGGGTGGTTTTGGTTTTATAAAAAGAGAAAAAAGACTTAGAGTCACCGAAGCATTTCGGAGGGAACACTAGGTAAACTGGTCCTAAATTGGTCCCTTTTACGTCTTCGAGGCTTCTTCCTTTGCACAATATACACCGACGAGCGAGTGAGCCGGTGGATACTGTGAATCGATGTCGGGAGGAGGCGTAGAACGTTAATCGGAGTCCTGTCTTTTTCTTCCTTCTGTTCTTCCTGCGTTGATTCCTTGACCTGACTTGTCGAATTCTCGAGACGGTAGCGGTTCGAGTTCGAGAGCTGTCTTTGGTCTTGTCGTTTCTTCAGGTCTTGCTATCTTGGGAACTTGATCGATACTCTTTTCGGACTAGTTTCGATGATGACGAGTAGACGAGAAGAAGAGGCTTCACGCAACACACGCACACACACTCTTTACAAACAAAGAAAAAGGGAAAATTGGTTTATTCAAGCGAATGACAGGAGTCGACGAGGACTTCCTCAGAAAGTGGTTTTGGGGGGGGAGAGCGAATGTGGTGGAAAAAGCGTTGGAGCGATTGTTGGATCTTGTCTTGGTGGGAGAAGAAGGAAGAGGGGAAGAGGAAAAGGAGAGGGAAGAAAAAGGAAGAAAAAAAGGGAGAAAAAGGGGGGGAAAGGGAGGGGAAGGAAAAAGGAGAAAGAGAAGAAAGGGAAAGAGAAAAGGGAGGAGAGAAGGGATGAAAGAGGAAAAGGGAAGTAAAGAAAAAGAGGAAGG